>CAUYRH010034022.1:0-33284 GCA_963574655.1 Perodicticus potto | reverse complement strand
ATCTCAGAAGGAATGCTTTGGAAGAAGCTGATTGAACGAATGGTACGCACTGATCCTCTATGGAAGGGACTTTCAGAAAGAAGAGGGTGGGATCAGTACCTGTTTAAAAACAGACCCACAGATGGCCCTCCCAATTCATTTTATAGGTCATTATACCCAAAGATAATCCAGGATATAGAGACTATAGAATCTAACTGGTGGTGTGGACGACACAACTTACAGAGGATTCAGTGCCGCTCAGAAAATAGTAAAGGTGTCTACTGTTTACAGTACGATGATGAAAAAATTATCAGTGGCCTACGAGATAATTCTATTAAGATTTGGGATAAAACCAGCCTGGAATGTTTGAAAGTGTTAACAGGACACATAGGTTCTGTCCTCTGTCTCCAGTATGATGAACGTGTTATTGTAACTGGTTCTTCAGATTCTACAGTGAGAGTCTGGGATGTGAACACGGGTGAAGTTCTTAACACGTTGATCCACCACAATGAAGCTGTATTGCACTTAAGCTTCAGCAATGGACTGATGGTGACCTGTTCAAAGGACCGTTCCATTGCAGTGTGGGACATGGCTTCTGCTACTGATATCACTTTACGCAGGGTTCTGGTTGGCCATCGTGCTGCTGTCAATGTAGTAGACTTTGATGATAAGTACATCGTGTCTGCCTCTGGTGACAGGACCATCAAAGTAAGTGTGTCTGCAGTTATAACCCTATCTGTTCTTTTTCCTTTTAAAACAGAAAGCAAAGGTGCCATATGCCAACCTGGTGTGTGGCAAGATCTTAATTCTCCTGTGTTCATGAGTCCGTGGGGCAATCCCACTCCACGTTTCTAGAGTCCTAGGACAAAGTTAGAGAAGTCCCAGCTACAGAGGAGAGAACAATCTTCTATTTTGTGAAATGATCTTCTCTTGGCCTGGAGGCTGAAGATATGATGATGAATAAGACATGTCCATGCCTTCAAGAAGCTTTGCATGCATTGGGTGGGAGGCAGACATGTAACAAGCCGTTGTAGTCTAGGGTGATTAGGTAAATGCAGTTCTGATTCCAATATCCATCTTAACTCTTTGGAATTTTAGTTTTCTTATATTTTTATAACAGCTTTACTGAGAGATAATTTCCTTATCATAAAGAGTTAGCATTTTAAAGGACACGATGTAGGGGCGTTTAGTACATTTACATTATATAACATTACTACTGTCTAGTTCTAGAACATTTTAATCACCTTCTAGGAAAACATCATATTCCTTAGCATTCAACCTCCACTCTGGCCTTCCATTCCTTAGTGATTGCTAATGTACCTTCTGTCTATATGGATTTGCCTGTTTTAAACATTTCATATAAATGGACTCATACAATATGTGGCCTTTTGTGCATGGCTTCTTTTACTAAGCATGATGTGTCAGGGTTTATCCATGTACATTGTAGCATATATCAGTACGTACTTTGTCCTTTTTTTTGAGACAGTCTCACTTTGTTACCCTGGGTAGAGTGCTGTGGCATCATAGCTCATAGCAACCTCATACTCTTGGGCTCAAAAAATTCTCTTGCCTCAGCCTCCCAAGTAACTGGGACTACAGGTGCCCACCACAATACCTGGCTTTTTTTTTTTTTTTTTAAAGATGGAGTCTTGCTCTTGCTCTTGCTCTTGCTGGTCTTGAACTCATGAGCTCAGGCAGTCCACCAACCTCAGCCTCCTAGGTCTGAGCCACTGTGCTTGGCCCTTTATTCCTTATAATGACTGAGTAAAATTCCATTTTGTGGATATACCAGACTTTGTTTATTCATTTATCAGTTGATGGACATTTTGGTTGTATCTGATTTTTGACTATTAAGAATAATATTGCTGAAAACATTTGTGAATAGTTGTTTAGTATATTTTCAATTCTTTGGGGATAATAATTTTATTATTTTTTTTTATTAAATCATAGCTGTGTACTTGTGATTAATGCAATCATGGGGTACAATGTGCTGGTTTTATATACAATTTGAAATATTCTTATCAAACTGGTTAACATAGCCTTCACAGCATTTTCTTAGTTACTGTGTTAAGACATTTATATTCTACACTTAGGAAATTTCACATGTACCCTTATAAGATGCACTGTAGGTGTGGTCCCACCAATTACCCTTACTCCATCCATCCTCCGCCTCCCAGGATGATAATTTTATGTTTAGCATTTTGAGGAACTGCCAGCCTGTTTTCCGGAGTGGCCATATAACCCCATCAGCAGTGTATAAGGATTTGGACTTACACAAAGGTCCTTCTTTTTATGACCAGCACTATAGCATTCTGGTATTTAGCTCTATATAGTATGGACTGTAATATCAAACTTTAGATTGGATAGTCTGAAAGCTATTAGAATTTGTAAACTCTCACAGTCAAACACCATTTGATTAAGTGCCTGCACATCAAGAGGGTTTGGGCCTTATTACAAAACAGATGTTTCATAATCTGAGTCTGGAGGATTTCTCCATATTCTTGCCAACACTTGTTATTGTTGTCTTTCTTTCAGCTGTCCTATTTGTATGCAGTGGTATCTCTGTTTTCTGTGGTTTTGCTTTATAGTCCCTAGTGACTAATGATATTGACATTATTTTTCATTTGCTTACTGGTTATTTGTATGCCTTCCTTGGACAATGTCTATTTTAATCTTTCGCCCACTTACTTTTGAGTTGTAAAAGTTCTTTGTATATGCTGATACAAGTCCCTTATCAGATTCATGATTTACAAATACTTTCTTCCATTCTATAGCTTATCTTTTCACTTTCTCAGTGGTATCTTTTGAAACATAAATGATTTTAATTTTAATGATGTCCAGTTTATTATTTGTTTTTTTTTTTGTTGCTTGCACTTTTGTGGTGTTACTAGGAAACCATTGCTTAATTCAAGGTCACAAAGATTTATTCCTATGTTTTCTAAGAATTGTATAATTTCAGCCCTTACATTTATCCCTTTGATCCATTTTGAATTAAATTTTTTTCAGAATTTTATTTTATGACTTAATTTTTTTTATTAAGTAAATTTATTTCCAGTTAATGTGAGGGCATAAGCAACCAGGTCAAAATATTTTATTTTGTTAGGCAGAGTTCATCTTGTGGTTCTGTTCCCCACACAAAAGATGTGCCATCAGCCCCCACCCTGTGCCCATTCAGTGAGAGACCCTACTCCCCTCCCTCCCCTTATTACTGCTCCCCCCAAAATTGAATTGAAATAAGTTTATCTCCTATTTGAGCATGCATTGGATCATATACTATCTTCATATTAGTATTGAATACATTGGATATTTGCTCTTCCATTCTTATGATACTTTACTAAGAAGAATGTGTTTCAACTCCATGTGGGCTAGGGGACATGTGGATATCTATTTATCCCATTCATCTACAAAAACAGCTGATAAAGTAATTCAGAGCATTGTGGTTGCTTTGTATCTCTTTTGTATCTCCACCTTAATAAGGTAAGATGTCTGTGAACATCTAAGCCTTGCAGATCATTTCACAAAAGACAGGATTATTTATTCTGCATATTAATATATAATATTAGGAGTAATAAGTCAAAACAAATGGAGCTGTTCAAGAAACTATGCTAGGAAAGAGGAAGATAATGAAAAGTGAAACTTTTTTATATCTGTTTATTAGGTTCGACATGTCATCTGGTATAAAAACAAAACCTGGCCCAAACTATTTCTTCTAGGCAATTGACTGTCTCCGCCACCCAGGATATGTTCCTTTTGTAAAGATCTCGAAGTTGTGGCGACTTCACTGCTTATCTTTATATTTCCTTCCACTTTTGTCACTTAGCAGCTAAGAAAATTTTACGCTGTCCAGTTTGTCCCTAAGCCTCCCACTCCCACCTTTGAGTTACAAGAGACTGTATTTTATAATCACGTATTTGAGTCATTTTCAGAAGCTTACTCTTGTTTTGAAAGGTATGTTATGGGAGGAGTTTCCTGCTTTCATTCTTAACACTGCTGCTGATTTGTCATGCAGGTCTGGAGTACTAGCACCTGTGAATTTGTCCGCACTCTGAATGGGCACAAGCGAGGCATTGCCTGTCTCCAGTACCGAGACCGGCTGGTTGTCAGTGGATCGTCAGATAACACCATCAGGTGGGTACACATTGGTCTGCAGACAGGACAGGCTTATTTTTGCCATAGTGTTGGCTCATCTCCTTGTCCTAATGTTCAAACAACTCAGAGTGAATGGGCCACTTCAGATAAGAAAGCTTTAGGGTAACTTTTAGAAATCTATTTGGCACTGCATACTCTTTGGGAAAACTGTGTAATGCCTGGGTGTTCTTCCAAGATTCCCACAGTACACAAAGTTTTATAACCTCAGCTCCACCCAGGATCACTTAATACCTAATCACCTCAGAACAGACCTAGAATGTTCCAGCCCGACTCACTATCATTTCTTTTACCTGTGAGCGCCCACCTCCCTCCCTAACAGAAGGGAGTATACTTTATTTCCTTTCCCAAGCCTGCTTTACAAAATCATCTATTCCTGCTAGGTTGTTTTACCACCCTTTTCTCAACTCTCAGTCTCATTGCTTTTGAGTAAATATGACTAACCTTAGATACTTTATATATTATTAAGAATGTCCTTTAGACTCGGCGCCTGTGGCTCACGCGGCTAAGGCACCAGCCAGGTACACCTGAGCTGGCAGGTTCAAATCCAGCCCAGGCCAGCCAAACAACAATGACGGCTGCAACCAAAAAATGGCCGGGCGTTGTGGCAGGTGCCTGTAGTCCCAGCTACTTGGGAGGCGGAAGCAGGAGACTCGCTTGAGCCCAGAAATTGGAGGTTGCTGTGAGCTGTAATGGCACAGCACTCTATCCAGAGTGATAGCTTGAGGCTCTGTCTCAAAAAAAAAAAAAAAAGAGAATATCCTTTAAATGTCTATTTAATTATACCAAGTCATCTGTACTAGTATATACCCATGTATCCCAATATATGCTAGTGGCTTTTTATATAAAGTCACTGTAATTTCGGTATTTATAATCAACTTGCCTAATGTTTGGGCAAAATAAAGATGAGGCTTAAGATTATTAAAAATGAAAGAAAGAAAGCAATACCAGAATAGCTGTAACTGCTGTTAACTTTTCTTGATCACTTTAGGTTTTGAGATACTATAAAAGTTTAGAGCTTAAATCTTAGTTCTGCTTTGTCCATCATGCTTTCTGTATTGCTTAATGTTTCATCAGGGAAGTTCTTAACTTTCTCATTGAAATCTTTAGGTTTTATAAAATAATAATGTGTAATGCTCTATAGTTTATAGAAGGGAACCACTTTGGAGTCATAGTGGCAGTGCTGAATGGCTGTGATCGCAGATTAGAGAAACTCATCACTGACACTGAGATTTGCTGAGAGCAGCTGTGATAAAATGTTAATTGGATGTATGATAGGAGTTACTGGTGGAGAGTCTAAGAAAAGTCTCAATAGGGCGGCACCTGTGGCTCAGCGAGTAGGGCGCCAGCCCCATATACCGAAGGTGGTGGGTTCAAACCCGGCCTCGGCCAAGCTCAAAACAAAAAAATAGCCGGGCGTTGTGGTGGGCGCCTGTAGTCCCAGCTACTCGGGAGGCTGAGGCAAGAGAATTGCCTAAGCCCAGGAGTTAGGGGTTGCTGTGAGCTGTTGAATGCCACGGCACTCTACGGAGGGCAATAAAGTGAGACTCTGTCTCTGCAAAAAAAAAAAAAAAAAAAAAAAAAAAGATTTACAGCACTTTACTAATAAGTCTTTATATGGAATGGCACAACTGAAATACTTAGCGTAATTTCAGGCACACGGTTAAGTGCTAATTTATCATTATCATTGTGACTGTACAACACTCTCTCTCCAAATCATGAGAGAAAATCTGTGCCTGGTCAGAGATACAGTCCCCCAGAACTCTTCTCCACGGGGCATGGCGGATGGACTGAAGAGTAAACTCTTAGGGCAGAGCCTGTGGCCTAGTGGGTAGGACACTGGCCCCATATACCAAGGGTTCCAGGATTGAACCCGGCCCCGGCAAAACTGCAACAACAAAAAAAATAGCTGGGCGTTGTGGCGGTAGCCTGTAGTCCTAGGTACTCCGGAGGCTGAGACAAGAGAATCGCCTAAGCCCAAGAACTGGAGGTTACTGTGAGCTGTGACGCCACAGCACTCTACCCAGGGTGACAAAGGGAGACTCTGTCTCTAAAAAAAAGGGTAAACTCGTACCCTACATAGAGTCTGTTTCTCTCCCTGGCATTTGAAATTGCTACCCAGGAAAGTACCGGTTTTGTAGGCAGAGGGGTACATAATATGCAAATTCAGCAACTACACAATGGTTCACCTCTAGAAAAGAAACAGATAACAAAGGATCATCTTCAGTATAAGAGGAAAGAAATGGGTGGAAAGAGACGAGAGATGGTGGGATGAGAGAAGAGAGACCGTGAGAGGAAGAGAAAGAACAAAGGATGATAACCTTCAATTTCCTATTCCTCTCTAAAAACAGGGGTGCATCTACTCCCTACTGAGGCATGTATCTTGAGCTAATTGTTCTGAATGGGAACCAAAGACTGTTAACCGAATACATGTATTTGGATTTCAGTATTGAAACACCTTATCAGATAGGTTATGCAAAATCTGAATCTATGAATGCTTGAAAGAAAAGGCCGTATCCCCTTCTGCTGCCATCATTTGGCATTAGCTCTATGATTTTATAAAGGAATGTTGTAAATCATTTTATGAAACAATGGCATATATAATTGAAAACAGAAAGTAGCTCCTATGTATGATTCCCAATGTCCTCAATATTTAAATAAAACATAAAATTAGTAAAAATCTTGAAGCCACAAAATGTTTTCTTAAAATGTTTAATTTGAGCATCTTTGTCCAAAACAAAATCAAATGTAAATCACATTTATGTATACAGTTCTCCACTTTTCTCCTCTGTTGCAGCAAAGTGCTCAAGAAAGAAAATAGATTTTAGGTGCCAGAGAGATCTAACTGACACAGACTTTTTTTTTTTTTAATCATAACTGTATACATTAATGCATTTATAGGGTACAATGTTCTGATCTTATATACAATTTGGAATGCTTACATCAAGTGTAGCCTTCCCCTCACTTACTTAGTTATTGCGTTAAGACATTTATACTATACACTTAATAGATTTGACATGTACCCCTGCAAAATGCACCATAATGTGGTCCCACCTACTTTTTAGTGAACGCTAAAAAGTAGGATCCTCACCGGTCACGGTACACAGATCCTAGAATCAAATTATGGTTTTCTGAAGGTGGGCACAGATAAATTCTAACTGCTTCTGGATAAAGTCCCAGAATTCCAGGCTTATGTGTATGGTTCTCTTTGTTTTGCTGACAGTGAAGCAAAGCTGCCGGGTTTTTCTACAATCCCAGCTTGACGACAGTCATTCCTCAGATCTAGGACTCTTAAAATACAGTCAGTTTTATGTAATAGGACAAAATTAAGAATTTTTTTAAAAGAAGAAATAAAGGTTAAGTATAAGAAATATAGAGGACTATTTCTATCTGATGACAATAAACAGATCAAATGACATTTATTTCTTGTTTAGAACACTCAGGTAACTTACTTTGTCAATGAAACACTAGCTTCCAATGGAAAAAAGTTTGAGGATATAACCTTCCCCAAAACTGAGATCCAAACAAGCGTTTAAATTGCCGCAGCTGAGTCGGGCATGGTGGCTTTCGGTTGTAATCCCAGCACTCAGAGAGGACGAGGCAGGTGGATTGCTTGAGCTCAGGAGCTGGAGACCAGCCTGAGAAGAGAAAAACCCTGTCTCTAAAAAACTAGCCGGGCATTGTGGTGGGCACCTGTAATCTCAGCCATTTGGGAGGCTGAGGTCAGAGGATTGCTTCAGCCCAAGAGTTTGAGGTTGCCGTGAGCTGTGACGCCGCAGTACTCAACCCCAGAACAACTGAGACTCTGTCTCAAAAAAAAAAAAAAAGAAAAGAAAAGAAAAGAAAAAAATTGTCACAGCTGAGATCTAAGCTGCCTGCTCAGTTGTGCTTTGGAAAACAACTAAATAGTTATATAAAACAAACATATCTTGAATAGTTTCTTTAATAACAGATCTTGTGGTGTATGCTAATTGTTTTTTAAAAGACAAATGAAAGACAATCTTTTTTTCTTGTATAACTTCAGCTGTAATCAACAGAGCCTGGTGATAACTTTTTAATGGCCCTTTTGTTCAATTTTCCAATTTCTCAACCAGAAGTTGCATTTCATTCCTACGTACTCAGAAATTTCGAAAGGCTTCCAACTCACAATCATGTGAAGGGCAGATTACAACGTTGATTATTAACGTCTGACCTAAAAGAACAGTTAGTATGACGTAGTCACTCCACTAGCATTCCGAGGGTGAATGCATTTATCAATGCAGAAATGTGTAAGCTATGACCGAAGATTCCATCTCCACCTGAGTTTTGTATTTCTTTTTCCATTTACTTCATTCCAAACCGTTTCCATAACAAACACATTGGGTAACAAGACGGCCGTGCTATTTCTTATTGTTTAGAAGCAGGAAGTCATAAAACATTTCAGACCACATCCCCATAACTAAGGAAATCTGCCAAAACACATGAAAATAATATTGATTTATTCCTTTCAGGAACAGAAAACCTGATGGACTATTTCAAGCGAGGACAACTGGAACTTCATGCATTAGCACTATCTCTGGGATCTACTTTTAGAACAAGTATTACTTGTTTAAAAACAGAGCATAAAATGATGTTAATCTCTAAGAGAAGGAAGCTGTTCACGGCCCTCTAATCAGAGCATGGTGTTCTTGGATCATCCGCCCTTTCATTTTCTAGCACAGGATACCCACTGAGCCTGCTCCTGCAGCAGCTACCAGTACACCACTCTTAATAAATTCAATGGGTGTTTTACAAGCACAAAGCCTGCAGGATTGGACACTTGAGGCTGAATTTTAGCTGCATAATCAAGAATATAGCTAACGATGCCAATTAATGGTACAAAACACAAATAATCAAGCTTTAGCTATAGAAAAACCATTATGGATTAAAATATCACGTGGGTAATCTATCCCTGACTTTACAGGATGGCTCATGGAATATTAGCAATAAAATCTGAATAAATTCCTGCTGAAAAGTAGAAGCTGAAGAAGGGTGACCTCTTAGCTTAGGAGAATTGAGTGAGGTAAATGGGAAGCATAGGGGGGAAAGTCATTATATACTCAAGCATATACTGTAGTATCATTTTCTGTTATTGAAACTATATTTATCTATATATTTTGAGACAGAGTCTCACTTTGTTGCCCTAGGTAGAGTGCCATGGTGTCACAGTTCACAGCAACCTCAAACTCTTGGGCTCAAGTGATCCTCCTGCCTTAGCTTCCTGAGTAGCTGGGACCACAGGTGCCTGCCACAGCCCCAGGCTATTTTCAGAGACAGGGTCTCACTCTTGCTTAGGCTGGTCTGGAACCTCTGAGCTCAAGCATTCGACCTGCTGCAGCTTCCGACATTGCTGGGATGACAGGTGTGTGATTGAAACTTGAAAACAAACACAACCTGCCACATGGTAGATCTTTTTTTTTTAATTTTTATTTTTTATTAAATCATAGCTGTATACAGTAGATCTTAGTGAAGGAGCATCCTCCAGTGGAGGACGGACGGATGCTAAGACACCTGTCACAGTGTATCTCCAAGTTAAGAATTAAGTGATGATCACAGCATGATTAAAGGGAAGACGCAGGCATGGAGAAATCTCATTTCGAGGAAGAGACCCAGGAAAGCAAGTCTAAAAGCCAAACTGAGGCTTATCAGAGGAATATATATGTGTGCCAGGCAAACAAAGAAAAAATCCCTGAAAGAACGCCACCACAGATGGGAAGGAGACAGCTGACTTGCAGGAAACCATGCGGGGTGACAGCTCTGCGGTGTCTCCACACCTGATCTGGCAGCAGGGCCAAGGGGGCTGCGCTGCAGCCAAGTCAGCAGAGCCCAGGAGGCAGATGTGGCTCCAGCGAGCTGTGCGCAGGAGTCCTGGTGCCTAGAAACCTGCAACTCCGCAAGTGCATTCTTAAAAAAGACAGAAACGCACATGATTCAACTCAGCTATACTTAACTCCATGCAAACTGCACTTCCACCTGGGGGAACTTATCAGCAATGAAATGCCTGCCGACAGTTGCTGTGAAAACACTGATATGACCCCGGTCTACATTCCTCACCAGATTTAATTAGTTTAAACAATGTATGGAAGTAGCAACACAGTCATTGGTAATCTATACTAGATAGATTCAGCTATAAAATTTTTACGTTTTTAAAAGCCACTAGAAACTATCATCGCCTTCTAAACATGATTCCACCCCTGGACTCCATGTAAGTCATTTAGTTTACAATGATGCTTTATTTCAAATAGCTTTCGGAACGAACAGCATCACCATTTGGTCCATACATCTTGTGCAGCTAGAGAGGTTTCTATGTTGGTTTTAAAGGTATGGGAAATATCATAAGAAGTAAAATTAAAAAGCAAGTCAAGAGTAGAGAGAAAATTGCATAAATTTACCCACTGGTATCTGCCTAAATAAGTTCATCAGGAGCGTCAACATCAAGATAGTATTTTAAAGAACATTTCTTTACTTGAAAACCTCTTGCTCTGAAACTTTCACTCAGTTACAGTATTTATTGAGCCTAATTTCGTGCTTTAGTAGGACTAAATTGCAGGAAGTTAATCTCAGATTCAGGATGACTGAGGTCTTCCTGTTCATATCTTTTTTGCAAATGGAGCTTCCTAGAGAAGCTAAAAAGGAACTAAGTGTTTCACAGCTGAGGCTATTCACTCGACCTTCTGGTGATATAATTTTACCCACTTTTACAAGTTCTAACATTTTCTGTAATAAGCAAATAAACAGCGGAGATGTAAGCATACTCTTTGGAATAGCCAATAAATTTCATAAATGCACATTCAATTATTGAATGAAACAATAAATTTAGAAATCAAATAAGATGCAATTATTAGATCTTTAAAGGTTTATTAATTTAATTAATGGATGGCATTAGATTTATTGTAATGACAGTTATACATTTATATAGACCAAGATTTTATATAAAAACAGAGTACAAAAGAATTTTTACTAAACTGCTTTTTTAATCTAGTGTTTCTGCCTCTGAGTTTCGTATTATTGGGTACAATAACTTAAAAGATTATTAAACACCTTCTCCAGCAAAGTAGACACAAATATCATTTCAACTAATAAAACTTCAGTAGGTAAGTTACACAAACTGGAACAGTGCCAACTTCTTTAATGCTTTTAATGGGACAGGGTTTGAACTTTCCTTTCACTTGGTGTTGGTTTCAGTAGATGGGCAAAGCAAAGAAGATGTTGCTGAAAAAATTTTAATTCTCTCCCATTTCCAGTTCAATGTTCTAAATTGCAAGACAGACAGCACATTCTGCCTTACTAGTGAAATCCACTTACGTTGTTTTACTTAAATTCTACAACACTTTTTCACTTCGTACCTCAGGGAGACGGAAGTTTCCCTGATTGCCGGCAGAGCTCCTAAAGATTCATGGCCCAAACGAAAAAAAAAAAATGATACAGAGTCCAAGTTTTTATGAACAAACCTTCACAGTTGTTGCTACCATCCATGACGTCTCTTGAAAATACCTTGAACTTCTGCTGGCAAAGCTCAAGTTGATGGGAATATACAACAGGCTCTATTCTGTGCTGTTTAGCTGTCCCATCACCAATTTCTCGGAGGCAAGTTTACCACTTGAAGAATCATTACCATCACTTCCTGTAGCATTGGAGTTTTCCCCAGGGGTTCTTACTAACTAAGGACTAATCACCCGTGTTCTTATTTAGCTCTTGAGTTCCGATTAGATCATAGTTTAAAGTGGATGACTGCAGACAGCTAATTCTTACCTGACAACATACTGAACAAAGCCTACATATTCAGGAAATACGTTATATTTCTCTTTTTCACAAATCCGTATTTTCCCATCGTATCATTAAATGCGCAACCATGCTGAGTTTAGCCGTTCAGGGAAAAGATACTAATAAGACTTCAGTGGCTACGTGTTAGTACTAAGGGAATTCGTAATGGCTAAGTTATTTACAGCCCACGATTAATTTTAAAACTCGAAACAGCATTACAGAAAAGGTATCAGACATAGGTTTATACCAATGACAACACATTATGGGTCAAACGCACCCAACGCATATTTTAAAAATAATTTAACTGAATATTTAGGACCAACAAACATTTTCATACATATTTATTTCATAATTATAAGGACATTTTAAAAACTATTTTTGAAAGGTTGCACAGTTTTGCATGTGCTTGCAAATAAAAGAATACATTGGATAATTCTAAAATACTATGATCTGAAGAGAATGTGATGAAAATGGCAATAACTATAATACAAATGATTCAGATACAACATTTTGGAAAATCCTTTTTTGGTAATTTTCTATCAGAACTATTTCTAAAATATGTACAGTTTTTTTTTTTGCTTTTTAATATAAATGGACCGCTGTTTTACTGACATACATATGTTATATACATATATGTGTATAAATATATATACATATCTCCTCGCTTGAACGTGGAGGATATTTATATATATTTGTATATGATGTATAGTTATATATGGAACATATAAACATAAAATATATATATAAATATGTATAGTACTAATACAGTATTTTTGTATTATTTTCATATGATCTCTATAAATACACCAGTATCTCAGCTGCATGGATTTCAAAATTCATTTTCCTTCTATCCACTAAGGCAGTTACCTTAAAATTGAAATTCCAAATCGTGTACTGTCAATTAACAAATCACAAGCCTTGTTAGATCAAATCACTTTTCAAGTGAATTCTTACAGAAGAAAACAAAAATAGCAAAGGGGGCTTGAATTTTGGCTGTATATTTTAAAACTGTATACAAACATTCACTTAAAATTTCTTACCACTGCAATTTACTATACAGTATTGTGGTATGTGTAATAATACAGCTGTGATACTCGACCTCACTTATAACACGGTGACATTTTACAATGACAGGACAGGAGTTCATGAGGAGGAGTTTCCTTTTTATTTTTCCTGCATGTAAGAGAAAAGATCCCTCCAGGACAGAGTCCCCAGCCACTTTCTCATGACGTCTCTCTCAGCCCACTAGTGTCTCTTAACAGGTTTCACCTGGTTCCCTTGTCTGTCTCAAGGGAATTTGGCTCCACCCTCCTCCCTCCCAATTATAAATATGCAGGGGAGATAACTGACCCACCCCTTTGAGCAAGGTGGTACCTGAATGGAAGAGACTGCCTTCTAGTAAACCACTAATGACAAGAGGGACAGGAAGTACTAATTAATCAGCCCGATATCCAAAGTCTTTATTGCCTCAAATCCTTTGGCACCCTCTTCAATTCTTTCAACTATTAAAACACCCTACCTACTTGCTCAACTACACACCTCATATTCTCATCAGAGAATACAGTAAAGGGTTTAAAAATTGTGTAGAATTTGCAGATGAACGCATGGGTTCACATGCATACTTAAACTTACATTTACTTTCCTTTATCTCCTAGATTTTACAATTAGACCCCCAAATGTTAACAGCTGAAAAGTATAGAAAATAACAATTGTAAAAATACATTTAAAAAATAAAACGTTTCCATTGGCCCTGGAAGCCTCTGTTTACTCCACCATCTCCTCTAGAAATACACTTAGAAGTCCATGGAAGTGCAAAATCATTAAGAGCAGAACTTTGCAGGACAGGTTCTAAGGGTACCTAAACGTGCCTAAAGAATGGCTCAGCACCTATAGCACAATAGTAACAGCACCAGTCACATACACCAGAGTTGGCAGGTTCGAATCCGGCCTGGGCCAGCTAAACAATAATGACAACTCCAACCAAAAAATATCTGGGCGTTGTGGCGGGCGCCTGTAGTCTCGGCTACTCGGGAGGCTGAGGCAAGAGAATCGCTAAAGCCCAAGAGTTTGAGGTTGCTGTGAGCTGTGACACCATGGCACTCTACCTAGGGGCAAGAAAGTACAACTCTGACTCAAAAAAAAAAAAGTTCCTAAAGAAAAAAATAAATGACAAAAAGCACACACACACACACACAACTTTATAGCATGTTGAAACTCTCTGTGAGAACAGGGCATAGCCTCTATTTCAGGCCAAAAAGTTATGAACATTATGCATATAGCCATCAAATACCAAGGATAAGAGGCGTTTGGATTTGAGGTAGCAAAATGGAATTTGAGTTTTTTTAATTGGTTATCCAACATGGTGACTGTCTCTTACTAAGCAGTTTTCAGGAAGAATGTGCAGGAAATGAGATGCCCTAATTGATAAGTGCTACTTTCCTTTCCTTCTTACTTGGACATGGGTACCTGAGTCCATGAGAATACAGGTAAGATAAAAGACCAAACATGGGGGCAGGCCAGTGTCAAAAGATCTAGCAAAAGCTAAGACTGGCATCTCCAAGTTAACACATTTCATTTACACACCTCATTTCTTTCCATGTCCTATAAAGATGCAACGGTAACATTTACTTTTATGTTTTTATAATCTGCAGTCAAGAATTGACTAGGCACTGTTCCATAGAGAAACATGTTGGGGTAAATGATGAACTATCAACACTTTATAATTACTATATTCTTGAATCATTACTCAAAAGTAGATACAAGGATGGCTCATAGATGCTGGTGAAAATTAGCACTATATGGTAACAAACCCATCAAGGACAGATTTAACCATTTGGAATTTTCCTAAAATATGGTATATTCCATCCTGCACTGAATCTTTAAAGAATGCATGAAGGCTCATGATCACTGTAAATACTGATTATCCCGAGTCAGTGTCATCTGGCGTCAGTGGAGTACATGTAACATTATTTTATGGACTCAGCTAAAGATTCTCTCTTACGTATACATATTTTCCTGACACTTGATTATTATTTACTACTGATAGCAGAATATTTATGTCTTATTAATGCCTCATCTTTCATGGCTACTTTTGCCAAGTTAAGAGTGGGAAAAGTAAACACACCTGGTATGATCATGAATTAAATAAGCAGAAACAGGCTCTCCATGACAATTTAGACATAAGTGAATTCTAAGAGATTTCCTACATATATTTTTGGTAGCACCTCGTGCTAGTTACCCAGCGTTCTTTTTTTGCTTGTTTTTAATTTTCATTCCAAAAAGTAAAGGTTATGTAGTGAATTAATGTATAAAATGTGTAAATATATCAAAATGCAAGTAAGTATTTATAGTGAAGCAAGAAAAATTGTAAGTAGATAGATTAGAATGTGAATAGTGTAATCTTCCTTTTTCTCTTTCCAAATGGCTGCTTAGGATATTGAGACCCTATTTCATCACTAATGAAAAGGGATTTGAGAAAGACTGAGATCAAAAACAAAACGGATCCTGAAATCCCAGGCTAACAGAGCACTGTGGGATTATATTTCTTACTTCCGACTAGACAGCTATACCCATGAGGCACCAGCTGTAACTGGTAAAACACTGATTTACGGACTTGGTAATGAACGCACCCTCAATATTAACAGAAGTTGCTAAACCTCCATGTTTACGTATGGGAGGATGATTTTTCCATGACCAATTTAAGAGTGCCATTGATATAAAGAACAATTTACTTATAGATCTCTGCAGGGAATGACCTACAACAAATTATAACTCTAGTTTGACAATACCTGCATGTTTTCAAGAACTCTCATTCATTCACTAATCAGTGTGCACTGAGGATTAGAAAATTCAGATTTAAAAAATAATACAGATGTTTTAGACTGAACAGAGTATATTTAAATTGCTGTTTGCCATTTATCTACACCCTTCTCATTAGAGTGAGTAACCAAGTTTGGAACATTCTGGATTCTATGTTCACTCTAATGATAGATAAATAAGGATTCAGTGAGTTGATTCTGCTATCAATAACTAAGAAAAATAACGTGTTTGTCTGATTTTATGTTTGCTTTAATTCCATATTTTACGACTGGCTTTAACTTTTCAAAGCCCTTGCTGCCTTAATCTAAAGATCTAATGCAATCCAATCCAGGACAGTAATAACAGAAGACTAATGCTTTTCATTTAAAATAATATTTTCTTTGGTCTTTGAAGATCCTTGAGGGGTAAACTATTTTAATTTAATGGTGGCAATTGATCTTCAAATATTCAGCAATATTAAAAGCACAGGGGTCTTTTTTTTTTTTAATCAACCAAGTTAGAACTAAAATAAATGAAGATGTTCATGTCGAGTTCAAGGAGCAAGGGAAAAGAAGAGTAAATAACTTTCAACACACATGACCTTCTTTGAGCAGATGCGGATATGTGAAGAGCCTTGCCCTTGAACAGCTGTACCTCTCACAGTTAGATTACTCATTATCTTAAATACATCATTCATATATTTAAGAAAATGAGTAATCATCAGTAAATATGTTTCTTTATATTATTGGTTATGATGTTTCCTATTGCCTCAGAAGAAAAAAAAAAGCACTCATCTTAAAATATACAAAATTGCTAAGAAAAAGCTACTGATGTGTTGTTTCAGCATTTTAATAATACACAGTTTTTATAGCCAGTTCTCCCCAGCATCCCATTCCAACGGTTATTTCACTTTGGGGAGGTCAAGGAGCACAAAGGATTAATATATAAATATAATCCAGTTACCCCAGAATTCTGTTTTATGTTATATTTATGTCAAACAATCCCTTGAGCATCTATAAGACTTTAACATTAGAAAGAAGTATGAATTTAATTTAATTGTGCAAACCATAAGCACTGTTGAAGAGGGCACTCAACGTTAGTTAGAAGGTGCACTCTGAGATACAACAGACAAGCTGTGTCTCTTACTTGTTCTGTGACATTGGGCAGGTCGACCTCAAAATCCGGAATATTTTTCTTCCTACTAGATAAAATAGCATATCTTAGTCATATTCCTGCTGCACAAATTTAATAACATGATGCATTTTAAGCGTTTAGCTTAGTGCCAAGCCCGCAACAACAGAAAATAAAGCATATTCTTATTCAGACAGCCAAGTAATTGAATTTGGTTCTACCCACATCACAGGTTTATTTACTAGATTTGAAAGCAATTCTCTCAAACTGTGCCGTCCAATGCGATAGTCACTAGCTCCATATGGTTACCAAGTACTTTCAGTAAAGCTATTTCCAACTGCAATAACGCTGCAAATACACACCAGATTTTGAAGATTAAAATTTTAAAAGCCTATAACAAATCTCATTAATAATCGTTATATTGATTAAATATTGAATGATAATATTTTAGATATATGGGTTAAAGGAAATCTATAATTAAAATTAACTGCATGTTTGCTTTTTTTATTAATTTGCTAGTATGGGCTGCTAGAAAATTAAAAATCGAGAGGTGGCCTCCGTTTTATTTATATTGGACAGTGCCGCTCTGAAGAATTTTCCATGAGGATGACGAGGGTGCTTTTTCAAAAGTGCAGACTCCTGGCCAGGGCCAGAGATAAGCAGAGCAGAACTGCACTTCCTAAAAGCTTCCCTAGTGAATCTTTGTCAGGTAAAAATTTGAGAACTATTTCCCTGAGGTTCTACTTATGAGGTATTGCCAAGAGCACAGCCTCATCTGGACCTTCCAACTAAAAGCCCAGAGAGATTTGGGCTTTCCTAAGTAGTATCTAATGAGAATATAATACGGTCCGAAGAAGGGGTGCCTGTTACACAGCAGTTCCTTCAGGCGAGCACCCCTCAGCCTCAAGACGAGGGGAAATGTACAGACATCTGGGTCTTTAAGTAGGGTTGAAGCATGTGTGTCTTTCTCAATGTGACATGTAAACAGAACCCCTGCGAGGGTGTTTGGGAAGAAGGCACTCTGCCCTGTGACACCCCCATAGCATCAAAGCCTAAGGATTTCTCATGTGGAGAGGCCTCCAGACGGCCTGGTGGGGAGGTCTCATCAGTCATGGGCACTTCGGGGAATGAAATATATGATTAAATTTAATTAAGTATAAATCCATCTCCATCACAAGAATGGAGAAGCATGAATCATATGTACTCAATTTTGATATGAGGATAATTAATGTCCTAGCACATGGGGGGAGGTTAGGAGAGGGGAGAGCAGCGAAGAAGGAGGGAGGGGGTGGGGAAAGGAAAAGCAGAGAGAGAAGAAGAGAGGGGAGTCTCTGAGTGTGACACACCTTTTGGGGGCAAGACACAATTATAAGAGGGGTTTACCTAACAAATGCAATCAGTGCAACCTGGTTTCCTGTACCCTCAATGAATCCCCAACAATAAAAAAAAAATAATAATGGTAATATCTTCCTTATAGCATTATAGAGGAGAATAAGCAATACAATATATACAAAAGAGAAAAAGAAAGAATACATAATGCTTTTGCATATGGAGACATTCATTCATTAAGCTTTTTTAATATAAAATTATGTGACAAGCATATATTCCTATTGGGGGCAAAAAGTTCTATTTTTCCATTAAGCTTTTAATAAAAAGTTTGCTGCGTTATTTAATTTGTGTGTTTTATTCTGTCATCTGACAGTACCAGCAAAGTGATGACAGCAACAGAGGCATAAGCAAAATGTATAGGAGAAAAATCTAAAATAGAAATTACGTGCATTCATTATATTTCCTACAAATTGAAAATAAAAGTCCACTATTACTTACTTTTGGTAGGGAAAAGCTCAGTCTAACTTTCAAATATTACCAGAATCATCAACCACAAACAAGACAATGACTGATCAACAGAGAAACCAGTAGATCCCTCTGATGCACTCTAAAGACGTCCAGCCAATTCTTAGATCCCTGGAAAGTGAGAAGAATATATGAGGCAGGAAGCACATCCTGGGAGAATATTACTCACAGGTCTGCATGGGCTGTCAGAGGAATGACCTTGACCTTGTGGATGGCTAGGAACAGCTGGAGGAAAGCTGACCTTGGTAAGCGTTCTGAGCAGTGGAAGACCCATTCCCCCATTTAGTTTTCCTTCTTCCTCCTCTACAACCCGTCTCTTCAGCAAAAGCTATAACACAGACACTGCGAAAGAAATTTTGCAGCAGAGAATCTACAAATAAGTAAAGGCACTGGGGAGTATTGACCTCAGGAAGTAGAGCAGCCGTGGAACTTGAAGTTGAACTACCACACTTCTTGAATTTTCTTTAATTTGTTTTTTTTTCCTATTATCAGTACTATTGTGGCCACCCATTTCCAGTGTTGATGCCAAAGTGTTGAAGGGAATGATCAAATGATTTTTGGTTTCATTATGAGAGAACTGGGGAGTGTAGAGCAAACAAAAAATACACATAACCCTTGGCTTTTGAGCCACATAAGTTATAACCAATAGGTAAGATGCAGCTATTCTTAGAATGCGTACTTGTGTATTACAAATAAAATGATGACATATTCTCAAAAAATGTGGCATTTACTCATTGTTAATTCGTTTAGTGAAAATTTCATTTAAGATAGATCACATCAGTGGACAAAAACCTTTGAGATCTATTATATAAGTATGTATATATAAACACTATATTTTATATATGTTAATATATTTATAATATAAAAAAGTAGCTAAGTTAAGGAAAAATTTTCACAGTTTTTTTCTCTTCATATAAAAAAAGCCTCTGACATCTAATAACTTAATATTCAAGTTCCATCTTTTCACACTTCCTAGAAAATTGGAGGTTTATCTTTCTCTTGAGAGCACATATTCACATAAATTTGGCTGGCTTGATTGAATTTCCTGTGTCTTTCAAAGATCCTTTACTCCAAGAATTTCCTAAAAGCTGATTCACCCAATTCTAAGAAACTCAATATTCTCTGTTTTACTAGAAAAGTGTATGGCTCAACACAACTACAAAATTGCAACAAGGAATTGGGATAGAGGATAAACAGAACAGTTTTTGTACTTATCCATAAAGAATGCTGACATTCTTGGTACCACCATTTCACAAAGCTTCCCTAAAGAAATTCAGAAAAAAAAAGGAAACCAACACACAGATTAAAAAAAAAACAGTATCTCTCTGAATGTGCCGAGTTTCTAAGACATATATTTATTTAATTCATTAGAATAACTATATCAATAATTTTTCATATAACATAATCTCTTCTTTTCAAATCACACAGCATATAAAAGAGCAATGACGAGTCCACGGTGGTGCCCTGATCTCGCGTGGCACCGTGTGCCCTCAGAGCAATGACCAGTCCCCAGTAGTGCCGTGATCTGGCATGGCACCGTGTGCCCTCAGCCACGTGTTCTCCCTTCCTGTTAACTCACCGGGAAGGGTCACTTTTCCTGTCTGCCTTTCGGTGGTCACACAACAGCCACGTTATTGTGGATGGCGGTGTGGTTTTTATCTTCGTGAATGTTGGCTGTTCCCAAACATAAATGGAAAATGGGAAAATGAACTGTACCATCCGCAGCTTTTAATGCTATCTTCAAAGCCTATGTCACAAATTACCAGCAGTGACTGCTCGGACTGGTACTGGAAGAGAAATGTTTTAAATTCTATAAAGTGTTGCACTTGCCTGCCAGTCTTCCAATAGCTTCCCATGTCATTCAGGGAAAACTCTCTACACATTCTAACCTCTGGTCCTCCCTCAACTTAACCCTCAGTATTTCTCCCATGATATCCCTCCCCCGCCCCATCCTTCCTTCCCTCCTGCCCCTCTGGTCTCCAGGACTGGGCTTCCAGTCCCCCAGGTGTGTTTCTGCTCTTACCCTAGCTGTTTTCTCAGCCCGGAAAGATACCCAATAGTCACACATTTCCTCCCTCCCACACTGCCAGCCTTTCTCCAAGATCACCTTCTTGTTAGGAAGGCCCCCACTGACAGCCACATTGCTACCCTCACCACCCCCCGGCACTCCTTATCTCGTCTCTGCATTTTTCATATCATTTGCCACAATGTAAGTTTATACTTTGCCTACTCATATCTTATTAATCGTGTGCATGCCTCACTAGAAGGTAAGCTCCCCATGACAGCAATGACTTTTATCAAAGCCATTTCTTGCTAATCCCAGCAGCTGAGCACTGCATGAGGCAGACTGTGTTAATATGTATCACAAGAGTCTTGTTTACACTCACTAATTTGATCACTCAAACCAGTCTGCAAGCTTTTATTGAGAGCTCACTATATACGTGCATGACACCAGGTCTTCTGTGATATATTAGACTTAGCCCTTTTACTTGAAAAGGTCACATTGTTGCGGGAATGGGCATATGAAAATTTAATGGCAATGCAAAGTGATTAGTGTATGTGGAATAAAGACTAAAGGAAAGAGAACAACTCATTTGTTGTGGGAGGCAAGGAATGCGTTGCATAGGAAGTGACATTTGAGCTGAGTCATGAAATATGAGTGTCTTTCTGAGAAATGGAAAAAGATCAAAGGAAATTTCATACAGAGTAAAAGGAAGGTACAGAGACACAGAGCTGAGAAAGGGAGCGTCCTGTCGGGCAAAGAGGAAACAGTGGAAATGGCCATGCCGAGTAAGTCAGACATGGGAGATGTATGATCACTTGCTGGAAGGTTTTCTGCCCTGGTCACTGGTGTTCAGTTTCTCAGAAGGTTATTACACACAGGAGTGACTTGAGTGATCCAGAGAGCAAGATTGAGTTTTTTAGAAGAGCTCCTAAGATGCTGTGAAAGGCAGATAATCTGAGGGTGAAGGTCAGAACGGAGTCAGGGGGTGTGCAGCAATTTGGGACAGTGAAGTCGGTTCTGCAAATATCACGTTGAGCCTTGAGAGACTGAAAAATACAGAACTCATTGTCATCTGAAAATAGCAGCTCATCTTGTAGGTGGCGACTGCTGAAATAAGGAATATAATTCAGTGGAAGCTTTGAGAATGTAACGCTGAAGAAGTGAAAAAGATGGGGAAATGTTCAGAGATATAGGGGTTCGCTCCGGAGACAGTGACAGCTGCTCCTACGGTCAGTCTGGAAGCACAGCTTCCTACAAACAGCAGCCCCGCGAGGCCAAGAGGTCCGAGCCCCTCTGTCAGAAGTGACTTGGCCAGAACAGCGGGAGAAGGGTGCAGGCGTAAGCCAGAGAACAGGAAGCTCACAGCCACAAAGGAAGTTAAGAAAGGAACACGGAAAACTAAAGACTCTACTTTATGATGGAAGAGCTGGGGAGAAGTGTATTTTCTGAGATGTTAGAAATCTGAGCACACGATGGTAGAAGGAAAAGAAGGAATGAGGAGAGAGGGACTCAACGGAAGACAGGTGGACAATGATTCATGAAACAATGTTTTAGGAGAAACACAGGAGAAACCAACTTAGCCTTACCAGTATTTTTTTAAATAACAAAAAAAAATTTTTAATGTGGAAACATAAGGGCAAGAAGAAGCTGGACTATAATATGGGGTATCTGCATAATGTAACGATCATGACCAAGCTCTCTAGTATCAGCCACTGGTTCAAATTCCATGACTACCACTTACAATTAACCCCTATGTGCCGCAGCTTCCCTATCTGCTCAGTGGCTGCTATGGTCTGCACATGGTTTGACAGCACCAAGTCTGATTTGAAATTTGATCCCCACTGTGGTGCGGCCCAGTAGGAGGTGTTTGGGTCACAGGGCCAGATCTTTCATGAATGGCCCGGTGCCGTTGTTCTTAAGGTAGTAAATAAGTTCTCACTTTTCCAGGGGAACAGATTAGCTCCTGAAAGAGGAAGTTGTTCTAAATCCAGGATACCTCTCAGGGTTGGTAGTTCTTGGCACCTGCCAGCTTCCCCTTGGCCCTTCTCTGCCATGTTCACCAGAAGCCAAGCAGAGGCTAGCGTCATGCTTCCAGTTCAGTCGTCAGAACCAAGAATCAAATAAATCCCTTTTATTCAATGAATTATCCAGCCTTAGGTGTTCCTGAGCTACACAAAACAGAACACGACAGTGGAGGCTGGTAATCCTTCCTTCCTCCCAGATTGGTTATGAGAATTCTATGTACCCATCCCCTCCTCATTAAGCTCTTAGAACTGTGTCTGGCAATATTTTGTCACTATATGAGTATTGTTCAAAAAATAGGAAGGCAAAGGTGTTTTGAGTGTTCTGATCTAGGACCTCTTTCTATCTCTCTCTCTTTTTTTTTTTTTCGTATTATGTGTAGTGAGAAAGGAGTTACAAGGAGCTGGCCAACTTTCAGGGCCCAATGAGAAACTTGTTTATAACAGACTTTCACCTATAAATTTCTCTAGAATAAAAAATTATAAGAAGAACCAAAAGTGTCTCATCACCTCCAGCCACCACCAACAGATGGGAATAGCAGTAGCTTTTTATAAAATTTAAAAAATAATAATAAATTTCAGACAGAGATAAAAAGAAAAAGAATGACTTACTTACCCATAAATAGAGAAGCATCTGCAATTTTTAGGCACTTGGGATGGGTTGTTTATATTTCTAAGATCAAGAATTGGGGGCTTTTCCCTCTATTAATATTAATACAAGAGCATGAATACCATGGGATTCCAGGTGAGATCTGTCACTGGAGCCACTTGGCCTCAATTCCAACCCAGCTCCAGCTCTTAGTGACTGCATAATCTTTTACAAGTCATTAAATCCTGAACCTCAGTTTCTTCATCTGAGAAAACCACCATAAATATGGTGTCAGTCAACACCGTAAGAATGAAATGACCTTCCCAACTGACACATGCCTTGCCCAGGGTCTGGGGTGTAACAGATCCTCCATCAGTGTGGACTTCCTTAAAATCCATTCAAAATGAAACTGTCGAAGCCCTCTGAACACTGTCCAACAATTAGGTCCACTCCGCGAAATCTTCACCGTCCATTTACTTGTTGAATTATGTAATTAGACAATGTCAAAAACTTACCTATGGGTTTCCAAAGCGTTGACTTAAAATATTTAAATACCAAACTGAATTAAAGATAAAATACCGAAATCCTTTAAAAAGGTATCTGTGTGTCATATGAACAATGATAAATCTCTTCGAATGTCTTATATACCTCCCTGCATAGTATTATCTTGGGACCTTCATTTTTTTTTACAGCAGTACAAAGTACCTTAGGCCTGACAAGATTTATTGTTTCTAACTAATATTCCCTGCAATGGGTGTGAATTTAATTCACATTAAGACTTTACAATTTAGGACCTCTAATTCATAACTTTTGCAAATAAAAAAACACCTTACACCCTAAACAATCTTAAATAAGTCAATATATCATGTTCTCTACAGAAGAAAGAGAAAATGATAAAGTGACACATTTCTGTTCACATCACAGGGTTGCTTGACTATGACAACTTCCTTCCTTTTCCCTTGACAAATCACTTGGGAATGGTCTGCAGCTTGCCTGAGGTGGAGCTAAACTTATTTCAGGACATGTTCTAATAAGTCACAGCAAAAGCTAACCATAAGCTCTTCTACCACAGTCTCCTCCTTTCAGGGAAAAAAAAAATACTCAGTGTTCACAGCAAATCTTGAAGGTTTTTTTTGAGACAGAGTCCCATTATGTAGAGTGCCATGGCATCACAGCTCACAGCAACCACAAACTCTTGGGCTTAAGCCATTCTCTTGACTCAGCATCCCAAGCAGCTGGGACTACTAGCACCCACCATAACACCTGGCTATTTTTTGTTGCAGTTGTCGTTGTTTTAGCTGCCTCAGACTGGGTTAGAACCCACCAACTTAGGTGTATGTGGCTGGCACTGTAACCACTGTGCTATGGGCACCAAGCCAAATTTTGAAGGTTTTGAATAGGTAATAACAGGCTAACTTCTTTGAAAAATTGAAACTTATCAAGGACCTCCCCCACTTGACTCCAATTTAACAAGCTTGTATATAGATTTCCAATTATACCTTATAAAATTATATTTGAAAAGCTTACGGCACTATTAGGTTTTGGTAGTTTGTATGATCAATAACCGCTTTAAATAAAATCAAGATTTTTATAAGTGAATTTCATAATGTTGCAACATAATTCAGGCTTTTTTTAATTATAGAGAGAATATTTTTTTCTCTTCTGTTACCGTCCTATATCTAGACATTCAATGAAATCAGAAGGTTATTGGTAACTAGTCTTTTGGGAGAGAATACTTGGGAAGGGCTCCATCACAATTTTTAAGAATTCGTCACATATGTAATAAATTTTTACGTCTTCACTTCCAATTATAATGTAAGCTTTATGACAATGGGAACAGACACCAAAAGTGTCAAGGTAGTTAATAAATACTGAATGATAGAATTTGTCCTCTCACAGAGCCTAATAAAGGATCGCTGAAATGAAAGATGAGATCTAACCGACACCAAGCCCTGGGTCAAAAATCTACAGGACACAACACCTGAGAGATGGTCCCTCATAAACTGTTATGCCTCTCCTCTCAGCTCACTCTAGGCGTCTGCTGAAGACATTTCTCAACTCCACCAACGATGCACCTTCCTACATCAACTCAGCAAAATTTTGCAATTTACATGGAAATATATACTTCTTATCTGTTTTTTAATAATGTAAGTATATTATCATTCAAGAAAATACACACCATTCTCGGATTACAGCAATGATTTATAAACTTAGGCAATTTCATTCTACCTCCTTATCAGTGGAAAGGGAGAGTTGTAAAGGTTATCTCTCTTTTTTACAGTTAGAGATACTTGAAGGGAAATGAGATATATACTGGAAATAAAAAGATTCCGAATGGAGGAGGTAAGAGAAGTGCTGTGACCTTGTCTTTTATAGCGCTCCTTATTGTTTATAATTACTAAAAGAACTGCCCAGGCATGCTGCTAACATTTATGGTATTTTATTTTCCAAATCAGCCAACTGAGAACTCTCCCACTGTCCCCAATGTCATTAATATATTTTGAACAAAGATTCCTGGAATATAAATGCTTCCTATTCCTTTCAAAACTTCCCAAAATCCAGGACATCAAGTTCAAATGCTCCCATTTTGAAGCCTACTATTTTTTACGTGGGTCATTTGGACTGGGTAATATGGCATTTATTTATTCTGTAAAGAGCAAATTGCAACTTATTTAAATATCTACGGTATCGGTGGAGACCCAGCCTGTATTCATAAAATTTGCTCAATTTTCCAGAGGTTTTCTTTGTGTTGCTGTTTGCTTTGTTTTGCCCCTAAAGGTAAGAAGACAAGACAGCTGTGTGAGCATCTGGGTTAAAGTTTTGTCTCCAACTACTTCAGCCACTATGGCTGAGATTCTGACCTCAGGTAATCAAAGAAAACAAGCAGAGAGATTTGCAAAAACTGTCAGCAGCATAAGAAGAGTCTAAGTCTTCTCCTGTGTACTTGCATGGTTAACATTCCTGGCATTCAGATCAAAAGATAGCTTTGAAATTTTATTATCCTGAGAAGTAGAGATATTAAGGCTAATCTACCCAATTATGGTGACGTTCTTTTGCAAGCATAAGGGTCAGAACCTAACAGACAGGACACCAACTCATCATTCCTACCTTGGCTCCTTGGTTCGGAAGTGTTTCAGAGGAAGCATGGACAACCTGTTGTATCACTCCAAGGAAGATGACAAGCAAGAAAGACCGAGAAAAGAAGGCATGTGTGGAGGATTGGAACAGCGGGTACCACCTGCAAACATTCTTTTTCCTCAAGGACAATCATACTAATTTCATTTTATTTCTGTATGAATTCGAGAACTGCCTTACTCTGCCTTCAAAAACCCTATGGTAGCAGGTTCACTCCTTCAAAACCCGAGGAAATTAACATTTTTAAAATGGAATTAGGTAGGAAGGAAATTCCATGACAAAAAATATTTTCCCTTACTTTATTCTTAAAATATTTGATAAGGCTCATGAGAGATGTACAAGTAAATATTATGTGGAAAAAATATACAGCCCTATATATAAAGACATTTACTAGACTGAAGTTCTTCCCACTTAATTGTCTAGTCAGAGGGGTTAATTCAAACCCATTATTAAACACCTACACACCATGGTACCGAGCTCTGTGGGGTCTGCAAATATTAATAAATTGTATGGATATGTACTCATATTGAAACAATGTCAAATTTGGAAACATTCACCTGATCTAAAATGTGAACTCATTATATAGCCTACATATTTTCTTTAAATCTGTTCCCCAACTATGACTATTTCACAATTTTCTAAAAGATAATGATATAGGAAATATTTTCCAGCACATGTGAAGATTTAAGGAATGTTTGGGGTTGAGGAACAGACGGGCTCTTATTCTCAAAGTATTTCTGAGATCTCTGATCCTCCAGCACTCTAGCCAGCTCCTCACAACATGCAATGACCCTGCACAAAATCTCCATAATTCCGTGGTAGCGAGACCTCGCCCTGTGATGAGTAATAGCCTCTCTGTTCCAGCCTGAGGCCAAGGAAATGAAAGAACTGAGTCAGGTACTGACAAAGAAGTAGCATCTGACCTTCTTTCCCTGAAGGCTGGTCTCACCCTTCTCTGTCTGTGCTTGTGGCAGGTTGGCCATATCCAATAGCAATCCTAGTATTTGTATGTAATCGGTGATTGATAAGTTAAATGACTAAACAGTTAGTAAAAGCTTCTCCAGTCCTGTTCGCCTAGTAAAGAATGAAATCACAAAATTGGCGATGGTATTACTGGCTCACTTTGTACATGAGAATAAACTTTACATTTTACAGGGAAAAAAATCCTTATCACTTCAACTTTTTGTATTCATAATTTCTTTTTAAAACACTAATAAGTTATTTCAAGGTAAAAGATATAGTAACACTTGTATAATGTAATAGCAATATATATTACTTTTATGCAGTGACAATAAAGTACCTACTTATTGGCAAAATAAAATGCTGAGCTTGCATAGGAAAAAACAAAGTCTGACAAGAGATTCTCCAAATAACGTTTTGTAGTTTATAACATGTGGTTTTCAAATTTGGGGAAATGTTTGCAGATCGGACCTACGAAAAGCAGTTTTCTGGCTCCCCACTGATGCCCTTGTCCTCATCAGGGAACTTGTGAATTTGTTACCTTACATGGCAAAGAGGAGTTAAAACTGCAAATGGGATTAAAAGTTTTTAGTCATCTAAGATTAAAATAAGATTTTCCTGGATTACCCAAGAGGACCAAATGCAATCAGTTTCCTTAAATGCATAAGAGACGGGTGACAAAAGTCAGACTGATGAGATGTGGGAAAGACTTAACCAGTCACTGCTGGCTTTGAAGGTGCAAGGCAGTCAAGACTCAGAGAGTGCAGGCCGTCTCCAGAAGCTGGAAAAGAAAAGAAAACAAATTCTCCTCTTGACCTTGCAGAAAGAATCAGAGCCCTGCCTGACTTCCAACCCAGCGAGACCCATTTCTGACTTTAGCCCGTAGGAACTATTAAAAATAGAGTAATAGGCTCGGCGCCTGTGGCTCAACAGGCTAAGGTGCCAGCCATGTACACCTGAGCTGGCGGGTTCGAATCCAGCCCAGGCCGCCAAACAACAATGAAGGCTACAACCAAAAAACGGCCGGGCGTTGTGGCAGACGCCTGTAGTCCCAGCTTCCTGGGAGGCAGAGGCAAGAGACTTGCTTGAGCCCAGGAATTGGAGGTTGCTGTGAGCTGTGATGCTACAGCACTCTATCCAGGGTGACAGCTTGAGGCTCTGTCTCAAAAAAAAAAAAAAAAAAACAGTAATAATAAATAAGGTTTGTTGCTTTAAGATAGAGGGAAAAAGAAACTCATACAAGGCTACAGTAAGGCCTGGAGACGCTGGGAAACTGTGGTTAAATTCACTCGTCGATATTAATAGGACGGGAATCGGGACTTCTGGGCGTGTTGCACTACACTGCTCCCATTTTCTCAGCTGCAGTTCAGAGGTAACTATGTAAAGCACATGAAAACTTTTTAACATTAGACAGACTGTTTTAGCCAATGCCTTTTTAAAATCATAATATAAATTGCCGTGACAGGGGATAATTCAAAAATGCATTGAAATACTTAAATTATTAAGACACATCACACTTCTTGTTTAAATGATTCATTATACTACTCTATTCTGATTCATTAAAGAATTCACCGTCATATGATGTAACAGTAGCAAAAATGACCCAGTGGCACAAATGACCTACATTACTAAATCCCCAATGTGAGGTCACCCCAGTGCAGCGAATATCTATTTATGGTTTACAAGCGTCCACACACTTAAAGAAGAATGAAAGAAATGAAGATAAATACAAGAACAACGTGTGAATGAATAAAAAGGAAAAAAAAGTAACAGCTTCTTTTCCATCAGCCAGACTTGACTGATAACCATTGTTAGAAGAAATCTTTTGTCATCTCATCAATTTCCAATTCCTACAAATTGTCGCTGGCAATGTTAACTTATTAAACCACTAGTATTTACCAGCATGAGCATACTCCAATTTGAAAATCCCAACCAATGCTTTATTTAGCTCAAACCGCTGCCCTGAGAGAATGGAAAACCCTGCAAGGCTTTGTAGAAAGCGAATGGGGCAAATTTCAGAAATAGTTATTGAAAATAAAGCCTCAGGAGCCTGGAAATGTGGGCAGCAGCAAACACTAGAAAAATGAGATGCCAAAATATTAAGAAGAGGATTTCTTTTTTTTTTTTCAATTTTTATTAAATCATAATTGTGTACACTGGTGCAATCATGGGGCACAATGTGCTGACTTTATATACAATCCGAAATATTTTCATTGAACTATTTAACATAGCCTACATGGCCTTTTAATCACTATATGAAGACATTTGAAAATTACTAAAGGTGGACAAATTTTAAAGAAGCCAAAAAAGGGATAATTAAATAACCCAGGGCTATTAGTTGTTACTGGTACAAGATAAAGGGGTAAAAGAAGGGAATTCTAACATGGAACATGGATGAAAAGAATCATGTATGGAAGACCATATTGAGAGGAAATAGGATGTTCAAAAGGGGACAAAACGAGACAGAGGTAAGCAATTACTTGGAACTGACAGAAATAATACCTGAATCTTTTCCTTTCCCCTCATTAGCGTAAGTCAAACGCACAGGAAGTTAGTGGTCTGGGAAACCTGTTCTGACAACACATGCACGTCAACCTCTCAAGGAGGAGAACTGGGTAGGGAAGGATGGACGGAAAATCTAGGTAAGAAAAAAATAGAAGATATACAGAAATATAGCCATATAAGTCTTGAAAACAATTGAAATAATTAAAAAGTTTTGTCATAGAACTTTTGTATTAAGAACTTTGAAAACTTGATTGGTTGAGAATCTTTTCCATGAATCCTTAAGATCAGAACAGAGAAATCAGAATGTTCAAAATTAATTTGGATCTAAAAATATATTTTAGGAGATAATTATTTCCCTGTCACACATAAAAATAATATCTCACTTTCTATAAAAGTTTCAGATGTTATCCATAAAATTCTCTATAATTTAAATGTGGTTGTTTCTAAAAGGTTTCTGACATTTTGGAGGCATTGTACAAACAATCCATTTCCAGAATTCTTGCACCAGAAGAACAAAGTTAGTATGACACTGGTGATCTGCTCCTGGTTCTAAAATAGAGCAACAACATAACAAATATAAAGATAGTTACAAAGCAATGTTCTATTTATCTTTTTTCATTACTTCAAATCCCCTCACCAATCTTAAAAAAAAAAAAAAAAGAAGTCTACAGATAAGATGTGTGTGTCTACCCAAAATTTTATATTTAAACTGAAAACTAATCAATCACCAAGGTGATGGTAAGAGTTGGGGCCCTTGGGAGGTGGCTAGCTCATTAGGGTAAAGCCTCATGAATGGAATTTGTGTCCTCATAAAAGAGCAGTCTGGCCCATCGGACCATGTGAGGATGTGGCTAGAAGGCACCACTTGTGAACCAGGAAAAGTCACCTTGCCATATGCCAAATCTACCAATGTCTTGATCTTTAAGAAAAACTTTCTGCAATTTACAAGCTAACTACTTCATGGTATTGTGTTAAGTAGCCCAAATTGACTAAAACTTATAGTTACTCAAATACTAAAGTGTTCAAAGGTTCTTCTGCTATATGAAGTGATATAATATAACTTGAGAGTAGAATGTGATAAGTTAAAGATGTTTTCACTAAATTCTAAAAGCAATCACTAAAATAACAAAATAAAAAAGTTAGGAAAACAAGAAAAGAAATAAAATTTAATCATGAAAATATATCCCCTGAAAGGGAGAAAAAGTAGAAAAAGCAACAAAGAATAGAAAAGACAGATTTAAAAAAAATTATTAAACTGACAGAATAAAATCTAACTATGTTCATAGTCATATTAAATTATTGTACTATAAACATTAAAAGAAAGACATTTTCAGCTGGGTAAAATTTCAAGTTACAACTATATAATGGCTATAAATAACCATACTTTATAAAGACACAAATAGGTTTAAAGTAAAATAATAGAAAAAAATGTAGACCATGCTAATATCAGCAAAAACCAAACTTCAGTGGCTATATTAGAGTTGGAAAAAAGTAGAATCAACAATTCATCAAAAGTTCATAATATTACTAACTATTTATTCCCTTAATAATTTAGGTACAAGATACATAAAGAAAACAATAATAGAATTCAATGGAGAAATGAACCAGTCCATTATTATAGTCAGATATTTCAATATACCTTTTTAAAAAGTTAATAGAAAATATAGACAGAATCAGCAAAATCATAGAACAGTTAAAGAACACATTTGACTAGGTTGACATAATTGACATTCATTTGTCTTCTCCAACCAAACTAGCAGAATGTATATTGTTTTTAAGTGTACCTGGAACATTTAGTAAGATACACCATATCCAGAGCCATAAAATAAGTATTAATAAGTTTAAAGGAGTCACGTCTTATAAAGACTGTTCTCTATCCACAATGAAATTAAATTAGAGATTGATTACTAAAAAATATTCAAAAATAATACCTGAAAAATCCTCAATGTTTCAAAATTAAATAGATGTTAAATAAACCATAGGTCACAGAAAAAAATAAGAAAAATTAATATTTTGAATGAAATGGCAGTATTTTGAATGAAATGAATTCAATGTTATTGAATTTCAATAAATATGAAATTGTCATTTTCTACTAAAGCAGTACATGGAGTGAGTTTATAGAACTAAACACCTAGATGAGAAAGGAATAAGTCTTCAAATAAGTAACTTTCAACTTAAGAAGCTGGAAAAAGGTCAGTAGAATAAACTCAAAGTGGGAAAACTGAATAAAATAACTAAAATAAAAGTGGAAATCCATAAAATGGAAAACTGAAAATCAATGAAACTAAAAATGATTTATTTTATTAAGTCAAAAATTGATAAGGTTCTAGCTAGATTAATAAAGAAAGAAAAAAAGAAGAAACAAATTATCAACAACAAGAAAGAGGTAAGTGATATCAATACAGATATTTACAGGATAAGGAAATATTCTGAATGACTCTGTGGCTATCAATTTGTTAGCTTTGATGAAATGGAAATATTCCTGGAAAGATACAAGTTATGAAAGTTCCCTAAGAATAAATATATATCATGAATAGTTTTATAGCTATTTAAGAAATTAAATCTATAGTTAAAAAACTACAACAAAGAAAATTCCAGGCCAGGTGACTATGTAGGTAAGTTCTGCTAAACATTTAAGACTGTAAGAATATCATTTCTATGCAATCTCTTCTAGCAAATTGAAAAGCAGAGAACACTCCACAGTAATAATGCAGTAATAGCAAAATCAGACAAAGTTGTTACATACAAGACAATGAAACATACCAACTGATATTTTTTATTAGTTTAGGTGCAAAACCTTTCAATAAAACTTTAAAAAATTTAATATAACAATATAAAAAGGACAAGTGGAGTTTATCATAGAAATGCCAACTTGGTTTAAAAATCAAAAATCAATCAATGCAAATAACCATATTAATAAAAAAAAAAAGTATGACCATTTTGATATAATAAAAAAAAAACTTGGACAAAAATCCAACATACATTTCTGATAAAAAATACATGAAAAAAGGAAAATCCGCAACTTAATGAAGAACGTCTATAAATATCCTACAGCTAACATCATAGTTAATGGTGACAAATTATAGGTTTTATGCCTAAGATTGGGAACTAGACAAGGATGTCTGCTAATATCACATCCATTCAACTAGAGGTTCTAGTTATCTCACACAGGAAAGAAAAAGAAAGATGTAAACAGCATTAAGATTGGAAAATAGAAAGTAAAACTGCCTTTGCTTGCAGATGATGTGAAAATCAATGCAGAAAATCCAATAGAATCTACAAAAAAACCTCTTAGCCTATTATGCAAGGTTAGCAATACTACAAGATATGAGATCAATATATTCAAATAAACTGTATTTGTAATAATCATTAATTGAAA
>CAUYRH010034018.1:0-31911 GCA_963574655.1 Perodicticus potto | reverse complement strand
GAGGCTGGGAGAAAAATTTGGTAACCAGCTGTCCAGACACCCCCTGTATAGTTATGGATTGGGGAGATAAAAGACCAGGATTAGAGAGAAGTACAGAAAAAGTTGCTCCAGTGTCCAAAAGAAATTTTCTCTCCTGGCGCTGTGCTATAAGGCAAACCTGGGGCTCTTGAGGGGTGATGACACAAGCTGGAGCCATGAGAACTGGCCCCAGGCACCCTCGGTCCAGTTTGTGCTCCGATGGGGTCACTGTCCCAGGAGGCCTTCGCCTCTGGGGACAGGCCACCCTAAATTATCTTTTTGTGTGTGTTTTAGATTATGTTTTTAAAGAAATTGTTCCCTTTTATCTAGGTCATCAAATTTGTGGGTATAGTGTTGTTTGTAATATTCCTTTATCTTTTTAATATCCACGAGATCTGTGGGGATATTCCCTCTTTTATTTCTAATATCTGTAGTTTATGTCTTCTTTTTTTTCCTAGTTAGCCTGGTCATAGTAGAGGCCCATCAATTTTAATGATTTTTCAAAAAACAGCTTTTTTGATATTTCTATTAATTTCCTGTTTTTAATTTCTTATATTTATGCTAAATTTTATTGTTTTTTTTCTTCTGTTTACTTTGGATTTCATATTTTCTAATATATGAAGTCTGATAATTAAGTGTGTGAACTCAGCCTAGAAGAAGTGCTATATACCTCATTGTAGAATATCACTATGGTCTCCTTTGAAGTATTCCCCTTGGGAAGCTATGCATCCATACCAGCACCTTGTTCACTCTTCCAAGAAATGTTGGAACTCTTTTTCTGGAATGGCCATCAGAGCTGTCATTGTACAACACACAAAAACATGCAATAGCCATAATGAATGTGACTCAGTAAGACACCACCACACGTTGGCAAGAACACAGCTGTGAAACACTGATACACTAAGGTTGTGAAACCTGAGTTGTTTGTACCAGGTTGCCAATGTAACCACATGGTGGCAAATTTGCCAACTTAATTGTCAGACCTCATGTGAGGATAGCTCTGATGGTTATTCCAGAAAAAGAGTTCCGCAATTGCTTTAAAAGGTAGACTAGGTACTGGCATCAGCAGGTAGCTTCCCGAGGGGAGTATTTCAAAGGTGACCATAGTGATATTCAACAATGAGATAGTAGCACTTTTTCTAGGATGAGTTCATGAACTTAATTGTGAGACCATGTACATACTCAGTGCTGTATGATTTTGTCTAAGCACTGCTTTCACTACCTCCCACATTTTGATAAGCTTTGTTTTCATTAAAAAATAGTTTTGAACTTCTTTTGGTATTTCTTCTTAAACTTATGTGTTATTTACAAGTGTGTTGTTTAATCTCCAAGTATTTATTGATGTTATGGCTATTTTCCTGTTTTCCGTTTTATTCTGAGACAAAATCAATCTGCGTATTTTTCTCCACTTCTCTTATGTACTTTTGTATGAGGAGCATGACGTCGTCATACATTTTTTCAGCTAACTTCTGGATGAATCCATGGATATGACCAATGGGTACCTCATAGTTAATAAACTTCAACCACCTTGTTTTCTTCTGCTTCAACAACTCTATCTTTATTATGCTCAACATACCGAGGGTCCTCCTGGGTTTTTCTTAGTCCCTCAGCCTTACACATGTCCTGGCAACCAAACTTATCAATTACACATTTGAAGCAGTTTTCTGTTCCTTTCTCTTAATTGTAATTTTAACCAAGTTCAAATCCTCTTTATCTCTTACCTGAACTACTGAAGTAGTCTAATTAATTTGAGCTCTGTTTCCTTTACTACATATTTATGTCTCTGTGTGTGTGTTCGCCCAAAAATGTACACACATTTTAAGAAAGGAAAAAAGTATTAAAATTGTAATACTCAGTACATACAAATAATAACAGGTGCATATAAGTCACGTTTGTCTTTTGCAATTATAGGAGGTGCTCAAAGTGGTTACCATCAACGTCCCAGACACTTATGATCACGGCCAACTACTGCTTGAGCAACATTCACCCAAGTGTCCACTTGTATTGCTGCACATGCTCTTTCAGTTTCTTTCTGAAGTACTGCCAGTGTAGCAGGTTTTCTGTGGTCCTTGAAGATCCCCCAGAGGCAGAAGTAAAAGGGTGATATAAGTCAAGAGAACTTGGGGGAACCTTAACCGCACCTCTTTGTCCTGGCATTCATCCATTATCCTGGCAAATTCTCATCTAGTTAAGCTCTCATGTCTTGATGCATGTAATAATCTTGGGATGAGAACTTCCCACTTTGCTGTGAAGAATGTGTCGTATACTTGTTCTGCTGACTCCTCTCTCACGTGCACATTGTTTGGGAGACTTCTATGGAAAGTGCAAACTGTTCCAACACCATAGCAGAAGAAGCAGGATCGTTGCTGTGTGAGGACTCCTGGATCTTCCCTGGTGCACATTACGCACAGTACCATGAGTCTAGAACTTAAGCTGAATGTGTGTAATTGTTAGGCGTTTGGAGGTTCTGTTGCACACTCACACCTCCATTGTCGTTGTACTTCCATGATGTTCTTAAATTTCAAATACCACTTTAAAATGGTCTTGCACTTCTTGAAGGGCAACTGTGCTTCTGCTATTTTCTTGGGCTGTCCTGCCCATCACATGGTGATGGGAGTGTTCATTTGATTCACACCATCATTTGGGTGAAGGCCATACTTTACATTAGTACTGTAATTCAATTCAGTTTTGAAAAGTAATATATAGATAATGTCTCCTAAAATGTGTGCACATTTTTTGGCACCTTTGGGGTATGTGTGTGTGTATATATATAAAAATTAGAGCATTATAATAATTATATTAATAACACTATTATAATAGCATTTATTCATTTTGTTTGGAATTTCTCAATAACTTAAAATTCTTCCTAATGCTTAGAAGACAAAGTAAAATCTCTATACTCTTTTAAGTATAACATACTTAGTTTCTTTCATTTGATACTTTGAACTCTGGCTCTTACCTTCACTCCAGATATTGGGTTACTTTCCTTTTGGAAAAGGCAAGCATACTTCTGGATTCTCCTCAAAGGTCACTTCCTGCAACATCTTCCTGGAATGTTTCTTTTCTTGTTCTTATCAATGCGAACGCCCCTCCTTGGTCTCCAGCTCTTCCTCACCTACCCCTCTTTCAGTGCTTTTCACATTTTATTTCACGTAATAGTTTACATGTGGGCTCTTCTGCTGTGAGCTCCTTAAAGGTAAGAACTATATTTTATTCATCTTTATTTTCCTTCATTCAGAGACTTGTAGGTAATAGGTGCCCAGCAAATGTTTGTTGAATGAATATTGAATTTGGAAGAATCGTATGCTGATGTGGCAAAGATGCCACTGTGGCTTCACTAATCCTGAACTGTGCAGGCCAAAGGCATTTTGTCTAACGGAGAGTGGCAAGTGTTTGTGTTAGTACAGATTCTTGCAATTACAATGGAAATAAACTAAAGAGAAGTTCCGGTCTCACTCAGCTCCCTGGGGATACATAGTTGATGGCTTAAGATCAGTAAGGCTTGAAGCTTGATTCACAGAGTCTTTTATTTCTCAGGGATTCCCCCCATGCTCCAAGCACCAAGCTATAAAAACAGATTTTGTTAGGCAGACTCTTATTCCAAAATAGAATGCCAATATGTGTTCTATTAATTTGGAATTGTGGTCCCTCTTTACTTTATTTCAATAATTTTTGTGCTTTTTGATACTTTCAGTTGAGTCTCAAAATAGCAATAAAATCTTTCCTTGGCAAAGTCAGCAACTCCTTCAAGAAGCCTTACCATTATCAGCCCTAGTCTCTTTGGGACACTCCTGTTTACTTGGTCTTTTGTTTTCCCCTTCTTTGTAGCACTTTGGTGGTATTTCCTTGAATTAGAGCTGTGTGGTTCAACGTCAGCCTCTATTAGATTGTGAGTTCCCACAGGGCAGACGTGGTGTTAATTTCATAAAGTTCCCTCCTCCTTGAGGGCCTAGTAAAGTAACTTGTATAATAGAGATGTTCAGTTAAGTGTTGGGTGAATAAATAATAATGATGGCCTCGGCTCAGAGCCTGTAGCTCAGTGGCTAGGGTGCCAGCCATGTACACCAGAGTTGGTGGGTTTGAACCCAGCCCGGGACTGCCAAGCAATGACAACTACAACCAAAAAATAGCTGGTGTTGTGGCGGGTGCCTATAGTCCCAGCTCCTTGGGACGCTGAGGCAAGAGAATCGCCTAAGTGCAGGAGTTTGAGGTTGCTGTGAGCTGTGATGCCACAGCACTCTACTTAGGGTGACATAGTGAGACTCTGTCTCAAAAAAAAAAAAAGATGGCCTAATCACTGCAGTAAGGCAGTGAAAATTGGCACGTAATTTCTTCAAAAGCAGTTCAGAGATACTGTTTGAAAAGGTTTTAACAGGTGATATTGTTTAAACATCATCTCAAATGGCAGTGAGTGCAAGATTAAGAGGATATTTTTTGCAGTTCAGCAATTTGAGGGAAGCCATCGCTGGAAAGGAGGAAGGAACCACCATTTGGAGGGAGGCTATGTAACAAGATAGGAAATCTTTATATATATATATAAATACATACATATATATATATATATATATATATTTTTTATAGTTCTTTTTATTTTCATCTTTTTAGAGGGGGCCTTAATACTTTTTAAGTTTTTTTTTTTTTTTTTTAGTTCTTTGTGCTATTTCAAGTTAACTTACCTTTTTTTTTTTTTTTTTTTGAGACAGAGCCTCAAGCTGTCACCCTGGATAGAGTGCCGTAGCATCGCAGCTCACAGCAACCTCCAATTCCTGGGCTGAAGCGAGTCTCCTGTCTCTGCCTCCCAAGTAGCTGGGGCCACAGGTGCCCACCATAACGCCCGGCCATTTTTTGGTTGCAGCCGTCATTGTTGTTTGGCGGCCGGGCTGGATCCGAACCCGCCAGCTCAGGTGTACATGGCTGGCGCCTTAGCCCGCTGAACCACAGGCACCGAGCAGATAGGAAATCTTTAAAGGCAGCTGTCCACTGGTACGCTTGGAAAGAGTGGGAGAGTGAAAGGAGGGCAGGCTACTATTGCAAATAACTCAGCAAGCCACCCACTCCTAGAGCTAGCCACCGTGTTTGTCTAGAGAGGGTAATTTCTGATAAAAATAGAGGAAGACTTCTTTTTTTAAACTTAAACACTGTAAAAGCAACTGTGGGAAGTCTTAATCATAGGGTGGTTCTTTCTTTCTGAAAGAAGAAAGAGTCATTTCAATTTTAAATTCAATGGGTTGAAATGATTGTGCCAGTTCAGCGGGAGTGGAGCAGTCAGCAAGTGGACATGCTTTCATTGCGGAAAGGGTGACTTGCAAATGCAACATTTCAAATTTCAAAAAGCAAATCATTTCTCTTGTTGGTTTTCTTCCTCCCCAAGGACACTTAGAACTTTGCTACATTTAGAAAGAAAAAGTTAAAATATCAGGCATCATATTTACCACTGTCACAGAAATAAAAGGCTTATTATGTGGGCCAGGCTTCTTAATATGGTTAGGATATGCAAGAAATAGAACAAAAGATGACCCTGAGGATATAACCTTTGCTTAGAGGTATTGTGAAAGAATGGCTGGCTGGTATATCTGAGAATTTACGGGGTTGAGTAGGGGAGTTAGTAGACAAAGAGAGGTGCTAAGTAAATTGTAGGGCCCCTGATTTTCAATTCCCTGTCTTGTTTATCAACAAGACAACCTTTACTGTTATTGACCTATGGGACACTTGATGAAGATTTTCTGAGCAGGTGAATTTTAGAGTGTTTGAAATGTAAGTATGCATTCATCATTTAAAGATATTATCAGCCCTCAGCAATTACTTAATAATAATGATTTAATAATGATAATAAAGGCCTTATTCTTTTAAAGGATTAACATAGACATGAGAGGTGTCAAAGTGATGACTTTATATTGTCTTTGTGAAGCTGGCACTATTGCACGTTTGATTTAAACTGTACTTTGTGTAATATAATATTCAGGACCGTGTCCTTATATAGAGCAATCGGATCTATAGCCGGATTAACAGTGCCCAAATACGAATAAACATTCAGAACTATGAAGCTGCAGAGGTTATTAGTTCTGACTAAAAAGCATCAAATAAATATACTCCTGGTCAGAGTAATTAGTTGCTTCTTTTTAGTTAGTTAATTGAAAGTTACAGCTAATTAAATATTTATTTTGCTAACAAGAAATGTTTTCCAAAGTGATTTTTTTGCTTCCCCTGCTAGAACTTTAGGCAAATCCCTTTCTTTTGTAGCCAGGACTATTTTTTTTCCTTTCTTTTTTTCTTTTTTTCTTTAAAGACAGGAGGAGATATATATATATATATAGCACATGAGGTATAGTGTTTATACCTTCTTTTTAGATGCATGACATTATCTTTCTCCTACAGAAATTTCATTTATAAACCATGATACTTTGTTTGCAGTAATAAATTACTTATGCCTCACAATGGCATTATACATGATGGAAAAGAGTACAGATGGCAATTTTATCATGGATATTCTGAAGAAAATGAAACTTTTTAAAATGACATTTGGGTTCAGAAAAATCTTTTTTTGTTGTTGTTCGGTTTTCTTGTTTGTTTGTTCTTTGGCTGTATTGCTTCACTAAATACATTTTTTCAACCTTGAGTTATTCTCTTTGGTAGTTATTCTCTTCCCACGTAGGTGGTCTGGATTCCAATTCCACTCCTGCCGTTATTGCCTGGTTGACTTCAGTTAAGCAACTCTACTGCTGAACCTCTGTAAGCCTCATCTGTGAAATGGGGGAAATAATCATAGGGCCACTGAGGATTAAATGAGATGAGATGCAGTGAAGACCCTTAGCTACGCATAGTGACCCATAGTAAGAATTCTATGACTGTTAATTATCATAGCTGCAGTTGCTCATATTGCTTCTACTTTGTTCAACCTGACTGCTTATGCTTTTTTCTTTGGTCAGGTCTCTCACTTGATATTTTCAAATATATTTTTTCCTTTACTGGTCACTTAAAAAATATTATTTATTTATTTTTAATTTTGGAATATTAAGGTGGTACAAATGTCTTAGGTTACATGGGTCACTTTTGCAATGCTTGAGTCTCAGCTAGAGGTGGGTCCATCACCCAATTAGTGTTCGTAGTACCCATTAGGTAGGGTTTTGCCCCTCCTCTCCTCACCTTCTGTTGATTTCCACTGAATTGACTTCTCTCTGTGCACATGTGTGTTCACTGGTTAGTTCTAAATTTATAGTGAGCACGTGTGGTGTTTGTTTTTCATTCTTGAGAGACTTCACTTAGGAGAATGGTCTCTCATTCCATCTAGATTGTTGCAAAATATATTAATTTTTTTTTGTTTTCCAATGGCTGAGTAGTATACTATGTTGTACATAGACCATATTTTATCAACCCCCTCATGAATTGATGGGCTCTTGAGTTGATTCCACATCTTTACAATTGTGAATTGTGCTGTGAAAAACATTCAAGGGCAGGTGTATTTTTGATGAAAAGATTCCATTCTTTTCCCTTTGGATAAATACCCAAAAGTGGGGGTGCTGAGTTGAATGGTAGGTCTACTTTTAGTTCTTTGGGAAATCTCCATGCTCTTTTCCATAGAGATTATACTAATTTGTAGTCCCACCAAGGTGTATAAATGCTCCTTTTTCTCTGCATTTGCACCAGTAACTACTGCTTTTCATCTTTTTGTTAAATGTTATTCTAGCTGAAGTCAGGTGATATTTCATTGTGGGTTTCTTTTGCATTTTCCTGATAATTGATAAGTGATAGTTGGCATTTTTGGTATATTTATTGGCCATTTTGCTACCTTCTTTTATTTATATCTTTTGCTCACTTTTTTTTTTTGTAGCTATTGTGAATGGTATTTAGTGTTTGATTTGACTTTTTTTTGTTTTGCTGATTTGCTTGAGTTCTTTGTAAATTCTGATTATTAGCTCTTTATTGGATGTATAGTTTTTCTATTTCCATAGATTGTCTACTTGCTCTGTTGATTGTTTCTTTAGTTGTGCAGAAGCCTTTTAGTTTCACCAAATCTTATTTATTAATTTTTCTTGTTGCTGTGATTGTCATTGAGGTCTTAGTCATAAGTTTGTTGCCTTGGCTGACACCTAGAAGAGTTTTATATACATTTTCCTTTAGAATTCTTATGGCTTAATACCTTAGGTCTAAGTCTTTTATCCATCTTGATTTAATTTTTGTGTTTCAGTCTTCTGCATGTGGCCATCCAATATTCCCAGCACCCTTTATTGAATATGTGTCAAAGATCAGTTGATTTTAGGTAGGTGGTTTTAAAACTGGGTTCTCCATTCTGTTCCATTGATCTATGTCTCTATTTCTGTACTAATACCATGCTGTTTTGGTTACTACAACCTTGTAGTATAGTTGGAAGTCTGGTAATGTGATGCCTTCAGTTTTCTTCTTTTTGATTAAGATTGCTTTGCCTATTCAGGCTCTTTTATGGTTGTTAGGAAAGCACAGATTTATTTCTTCTGGATCTGTGAAATATGACTTTGGTATTTTGATGGGGATTGTGTTGAATCTGTAAATCACTTTGAGTAGTATGGACATTTTAACAATGTTGATACTACCTATCCATGAGCATGTTATGGTTTTCCATTTGTTTGTATCCTCTGTGATTTCTTTCCTCAGAGTTTTATAGTTCTCCTTGTAGAGAAAACTTCACCTCCTTGGTTAAATATATGCCTATGTATTTTAGTTTCTTTGTAACTATTATGAATAGTACTGAGTCTTTAATTTGATTCTCAGCTTGACTGTTATTAGCATGTAGAAATGCTACTGATTTGTGTATATTGATTTTGTATACTGAGAGTTTGCTAAATTTATTTATCAATTTTGGGAGACCATTGGTGGAATCTATGGGTTTTTCTAGAAAAAGCATCATATTGCCAGCAAAGAGCAATAGTTTGACCTTTTCTTTCCTGATTTAGATAACCTCAATATTATTGCTATCTCTGGATGCTGTGGTGAGGACTTCAGCATGATGTTGAATAGAAGTGGTGACAGTTCTTAAGGGGAATGCTTTCCACTTTTCCACATTCAATATGATGTTGACTATGAGTTTGTCATGTATGGCTTCTTTTCTGGTCAATTTATTTTGTGTATGTAAACATACAGCATTAACTTATAAAGTAGTAGGATCAAATTCCATGTGAAGTTTTTGGAATAGATCACATTATATCTCCTATAATATGTGTAGAAATAATTTATTTAAGCATAAAAACATCATTTTACATGTGAAGCAAACCCAGATATATTCTCCTGCAATGATTCATACATTTTCCTATGTGTTCCTTGATATTTACCTCTCATCCTTGCGAATGTTCACACAAAGCTCTATATATGCCCTCTCCTTAGATCCTGTTCAGTCTTCCTTCTCTGGTTACTAGTTGTTGGTATTTTTATTCTCTTGCCATCTGTTAGAATTAACATTTTCTTTCCAATATTGCTTCTTTGTGAAGTTCATTATCCTGTATTCTATGCCCCAAATACCCTGTGTTCAATCTTTTGTAGCTTCACAGAGAGCAGAATTAACATTGGTTTGTGGAAGGCAGGTGGAAGAGGTCTTGGTTCTTTACTCCCGTGTTTCTGAGGTGGTGGACTCACAGTTGCCATAGGTGTCAATGACAAGGGCAAGACAGTGAAAAGATTGGAGGAGTTCTGTTTTCCAGGTGCTTCTTAAGAGCCCCTGGATTGGTGGTGCCCATAGCTCAGTGAGTAGGGTGCCAGCCACATACACTGAGGCCAGCAGGTTTGAGCCTGGCCTGGGTCTGCTAAACAACAATGACAACTGCAACCAAAAAATAGCCGGGCATTGTGGCTGGCAACTGTAGTCCCAGCTACTTTGGAGGCTGAGGCAAGAGAATCACTTAAGACCAAGAGTTTGAGGTTGTTGTGAGCTGTGACGCCACAGCACTCTACTGAGGGTGACATAGTGAGACTCTGTCTCAGAAAAAACAAAAAACAAAAAAAAGAGCCCCTGGATAATGTCCAAGCTCCTGAATATGGTACACACATTCCCTAAGGCCTGGCCCTTGTAGCCTCATTTTCCACTTTAAAATTTTCACCCTGGTGAAACTAAATGTCTTGCAGGTTTTACCACACCACACCTGCTTTGAACCTATGCATCTTTGCTTACTCTTTAGTGTAACATTCCTCTGTCCATTTTCACCTCACTTACGCCAAGCCTTCGACCTATCCTTCACAGCTCAACCCAGGGATTGTTTCCTCTGGGGAAGCCTTCTGTGATAGCTGTTCCCTTCTTCCCACTAGCCCAAGGGCCCTCCTTTCCTCTGGATTCCACTGCTTGCTGGTCATAGGTCTATCAGTATATTCTCCCTTACTTTGGAATGGTTGGTTTATGGGTCTCTGCTGGATTAAATTCCACACAGCAGGGATCACATATTATTCATTTCTGCATCCCTACCATGTAGCATGGTACACAGTACAGTGTGTATCAGCCAGAGTTCGAACTCCTAACTGATCTCACTGGGATCCGTGGGGCTGCAGGCAGTTGTGAAGTAATCCTTACTTCCTTTCATGGGGCTTGCTTAATAGTGGCCTCACTTTGGAATTTCTTTCAGACAAGTTAACTGGCCAGATAATCTAGCCTTTCTCTGATTTGCAGTCTTATGCCAGAAATGACTAAATTTTCTAACTCGCAATTCCTATCTTTATGTTGTTTATAGTGTTGTAATGTAGTTTGTTTGCCAAACACATGTATTTCCTATTTACTCATTTCTTCTACGGAATGCTTATTAAGATGACAGACTGTATACACACACGAGACAGATGCCCACAAAATGTCTAAAACAAAATGGGTCATACAGCGGAGTTTCTCACAGAGAAATCCATTGGCACGTGGTAGAATCCCTTTTAGTAGAAAAACAAACAGGCAATTACCTGAGCCGCTTCCTGTGGGAACCTCAGCCTCCTGCCACCCATAGTGATGACTTTTGTGATGTTTTTAAGAGGGGTTACATCACACCAAGAAAATTCATCATACATTTCTCAACCAATGCGTATTTTTTTTCTTGGACAGAAAACAAAGTATATGCTTTTGTTCAAGTCTATTTTCCTCTTTCTATTTTGTTTCTTTAAAACTGAATATTAAATATGTGGTTTTGAATAATAATACAAAATGCTGAATGTGGTTATCATAGACTGACAAGGGGGGAGAGAACTGTGTGTTCAAGAAACATCTGGAATGTTTGTGATGTGGTTGTTGCCTAGAGTGTCTTCCCCTGGGTTTCAGGATGAAGCAATGACTTCTAGAATTAATTGAATCAGGATATGTTTAAATGGCAGATGTTTAAACTTGTTATTAGTCTGCTAAGAGACTTATTTGTTGAATCTGCTCTTTATTTCCTTCTCTGGAATATAACACTTCTGCTTTTCTTATGTCAATTATTTTTCTAGAATACTCTAAGAATGGAGACTTAGGATAAATCATGTTTGGAAATAGTGAGAAAAGATCTTGAAATCCAAAAGATTAAATATGCACCTAGCACTAGTAGATAAAAATCTGAATTGATAGCACAAAATAATTTTTATTTTTTAATTTTTAGTTGCAAATTAACAGTTTATTATTCTGGACATTTATGGGGCATAAAGTCACGTTATTGGGAAGGAACAGGTGATGGTCAAAGGGTACAAAATCTCATTTAGTAGGAGGAATTTGTTTAATTCTATTGTATAGGTGATGAACAGTGTTAGTAATAGTTTACATTTCAGTATAATATTTAGAGTAACTAGAGTGCTAATTTTTTATTTTCCTACTTAATTTTAGATAAAATACTAGTAACTTTTCTGTTTGTATCTCCTGATACTTCAAACTCAAATTTTGGCATTAGCTTTCTCAAGTACATAGGAGAATCATCAGCTCATCTTGAACTTTGTGTAGAAAGTCATCTATTTGAATTAAAAGTTCTCAAGTTTTACTTTTCCCTGAAAATTGCTATATTTATTGTTTTAATAATGGTAGTTTAAGCTAAAAAGTGTTATGAAATTTGAAATTTAAGAAGACATTGCTAGCTTTGAAAAGTATGTTTTAGATATGTGAATTAGTGATAACTTGCAAGGTACTGTGTACTTTCTCTACTGAAAGCATTAAAAGTTTTAATAGTCTTTGAAGTTTCATTTTGTAAATGATATTTTATCTTACTATTATTGAGAAAAAAATACCTTAAAAGTTCCATGATCATGAGTTATTATTCTCTATTATACTCTCTTGTTGTTCAATAGTAGAAAAAAAAAAGTGATCCTTTGACTGTGGGATTAAATACCAACAATTATTTTGTGCCCACTATTTACAGACATTAAGAGAATTAACTCAGAGAGTTTTAATCTTATGGGAGATAGGGTGCTCAGAAAAAGTTTCTGAATTTAGAGCTAGAGATTGTTGGGTTGGCAATTTTGCCCAATTTGGTTGCGATCTGACAGCAGTTCCACATTTCTTCATCAGGAAGCCAGGCTGACTTGTGATGAAAGATGATGAAGACAAATCCTGAGCAGGGCTTCCTGTTTGTTTAAACCCCCGGCCCAGGAGAAAATCGCTTCCAAGTTTCCCTGTACAATCATGGTAATATATTATTTTCTTTTCAGATTGTTAGCAGACTGTTCGGTTTGTACTTGGCATTTCAATCATAGTGAAAAAGGTGAAACCCAGACGACTCAATGAATTCTCATTAGGAATCTGAAAGTTGGACAGACTTTGGAACTAACCTCTGCTTCTTGTCCTACTTTCTCTAGTAAACACGTTATTCAGTAAATCACGTATGCTGATTACCTGCTGTGTGGACAGGTTTGAGTTGGTTACTGTGATGGACCTAAAGGAAGACAATATGGCTTCTGTTCTTACTCTTACTAAACAGATCTGGTTGGAACATAGATGTAAACTTAAATTTAAAGACAGTAGCTACTCTGAAGGAAGGATTAGATTGTTCCCCTTCTAACATAAGTATTTGTACAAAATGAGATTTTTAAATTTTGAGATTTTTTTTTTTTTTTTTTTTTTTAGTAAGATAGCAGAAAAGAGAGGAAAAGGAATCAGGGAAGAGCCAAACTTCGGGGAAACATTAGATGTTTTTTCCAGAATCCTAGAACATCCAAACCATGTTTGGTCAGGGCACTAAGAAAGATAGGAAATTTATCCCAGCTTTATTTATACAGAAAAAATTTGACTTGAAGAGTTGGCCAAAATGTACATTCAAAATAGCTGGAAGAGAATAATTCAAATGTTCATAGAGCAAAGGTAAATGTTTAAGGTGATGAATATCCCAATTATCCTGGTATGACTGTATGAATATATCACATTTTCAAATGTATGCAAAACATGTATATCTAACGTTAATTAAAAAATGTTTAAAAAGTGTTAGGTTAAAGATCACTTTTTTTTTTATAAGATCACTTTTATATTTTGTGAACCAATTAAGTATTTTTCTGTTATTCTTTATATTATAAACCATATAAGCAGTATTAAATATTTTTAAACAAGAAAGAAGGGCAAGACTTGACACTTAGAATAACTGATTTTTAGGAGATGAGAAATGAAATTTGTTAAAACAAATGTGAATGTTACTTTCTTTGCATTACTTTTAATGTTGCTTAGTATTTCAATGTAGTAATCATCTGATTTCTTTTCTGAATGTATTTATCTTCATTCATTCTTTTCGAGGTTTTTGTTTCTAGTCCTTATCTTAAACACTGTTATTGTTATTAACTTTTAAGCCTTTTTAATTCTGTGAAGGCAAAAAGTGGAAAACCTAATAAACACCTGTATATGTAAAAATAAAAAAAAAAGAAATTTGTTAAAACAGTAATGCATGTTCTATAAATGGTATAAGTAATTATAATATCCTTAGTGTTCATTATGCTATTAATGGTAATATGTGTAGCTAGCATGGCTTATGTGTGTGGAGCCTCTGTTTCACTCCGATGCTGAACTAAATGCTGTACTTAACATTTTCTTTTGTACCCCTGGGAATAGCCCAATGTTACGGGGGTGGGGGATTGTATTTCACAGAAGAAGAAATAGGGACAAAGGTTAAGTCATTTTTCCATAACTGACTTCAGAATCCATGCTTTTAAATGTCTGCTCAAGTCTTTGCTTCTAATGAACATTTGTATCTCTTCCTTGCTTTTTGCTTTCCACATTTTCATCTGTTTTAGTTTCCTTGTTCCTTTTTTTGTCGTCATTATCTACTTTTCTCCCTTGATTCCTAACTTTTCTTTCACTCTTTGGTAATACATCATTGGTCTGTTGAGGATTTTCTTAGCAGGTCACCGGATGCTCTGAATCACACGCATGGACGATGGCGATTTTTACCTTACAGTCTAATGTAGATATGAATAAGCTGGACACATGCCCTTTGCTCAGAAATTGAAGTAAATATCAACTAAAACCTGACATAATTCTTTTTTATGACAGGGGCAAAAGGAATAGGAAGGAATAGACATTTATCACTTGAAGTGTTTTTCTAACGCATTACACACACACACACACACACACACACATTTGCTTTTCTCAGGAAATAAATGGTAGAGATTGTGCTCATAAGAGATAGGCAGCTTGTTTGGTTATATTGTAAAGAAGCCAGCAAATTCTGCTTACCACAAGTTAACTGTTTATTAGAGCACAGGGTTTCTGTGTACTTTTCCATCCACTAGTATCAATCTAGTGTGGTGGAAATCTACTGAGGGCTTTGCCTATTGAGATGTGCAGATAGTCTGTCAAGAACATTTCAATAGAATATTACATTATCTTTGCTCATAGAATTTGGTTATTCTCAGTCAGTCAGACCCTTAAACTAAGATGCTCCGTGGGAGACTCAGTGTCCTTTGTAATGTTAATTATTTTCAAATGGGGCTTTGCTCAGCAGGAAGGCCAGGCTGCCCTTGGTGATAATATGCTGAGTAACAATTTCATTGGGAAATTATGCTTTGCATAGCTGTATAGGTATCTGATTAAGATAGTTTGTTTTGATCAAACCAAAAAACTCAAATTGCTCTATTTATCTCGTAGTTCTTCTAAGGCCTTGTTAATTCAGTGATTACATAACAACTTGGCATATGCGAGTTCTCTGGCAAGGTCCAGAATCTCAAATTGTAAAAATACTTTAACTCAGGATCCAGAATGAAACAGATTGGCAAAGCAAATGTTTTTGCATCATACCTAACCCTCACCCGTTAGTCATTAATGATTTTGCCCAATACAGAACTCTGAGCCTAATGACTTCCCTTCTGGCTATCTGAATAATTTACCTAACAAAGGTAAAGAAATGTGCAAGAACGTTTTCTAATTGAACAGTAAGCAACATGCAACCTATGTGTTCATTAGAAATGATAGAGTGGAAGTATTTTTTAAGTGTATCTTTATTTTACTTTTTAGAGACCAATACTCCCTGTTGCCAGGCTGAAATATTGTGGTGTGTAGCCTCAAACCCCTGGGTTTCAAGTGATCCTCCTACCTCAGCCTCCCAAGAAGCTAGGACTATGAGCATACATCACTACACAAGCTATTTTTATATTTATTTATTTACGTATTTATTTATTAGGAATGGGGTCTCAATATGTTGACCAGGCTGGTCTTGAGCATGGAATATTTTTTTCCTCTGTGTTCTGCCGTCTTCCCTGGACAGTTTAATGTGTTAAGGGAAGAAATAGGCCTGCACAAGGGGGACATCACATTGTCAGAGTACAGCTAAGCTTTGTATCTAGTTTGTACATGTTGGGGTCCACATGCAATGTTATTGAAAAAACAATCTTGACACTAGTATTGTTTAAAAATTCACTATAATAAACCATTGAAAATGTCCACTTTATGTAACCTAATCAAAAGCAGATTATAAAAGTAGTAGAACAAAACCAGTCCTGTGAAAAAAGGAAAGAGCAAAGCAAATCAAGGAACAACCAAAGAAAACAAAAGGCTTGAATATATTTACAAGATTTTGTTCGTGTCTGTGTGTGTGTGTAAGCTAAAAACTGAAAAATAGATACCAAGATGTGAACTGTTTGTTCTCCTCTACTTGGCCAAGTTCTTAAAGGTTACAGGAAGAGAGTGTACTTACTGCTTAAGATGGTGATAATTTATATTAAAAAATAAATACAAGCATGTGAGCAGGAAGGGGAAATTGCTTCACTAATTACCTGGTTATCTTATCAGCCCTCTAATTTTTTGGTTTTCTGGAATGCACAGCAGGCTTCATGAGCAGCACTCAGAGTTGCTTTGGCAGCAGCCAGCCAAGCTGAGTGATTCACAGGGCTTTCTGTTTACTCTGCATTTATGTTTCACAAAGTTGAGTGTCTGCCTGGGTTCGGTGCCCATGTCTTTCAGCCAGAGGCTGAAGGAGGATCCAACTTCTTCCATCTGCACTTTCAGTTAGCACAGCCGACCCTGCCCTCCTCCGTGGTCTGGCCAGATTCTTCCCTAACTCTGTAAGATGAGCTTGAGAATCCAGAGTTCCTGAAAGGGAGCGAGAAAGGGACACCAGTTGAAACCATTTTCCTCAGAGGTAGCTTTGGATGATGGAGCCCCTCAGGGTTCAGCTGCCCTTTCTACAGCGGTCACCTCTCACAGGCAGACTGTATACAGAAAATTTATAATTCTAGTAAAAAGCCCACAAAATCTATGTTTAAAAAGAGAAGCAAATAAGGCTAAAATGCCACGTGGTATGTGTGCTAAAAATATCTATGCATCTTCCTTTGAACTTGCACAAAGTTATTGTGTGGAAGTTATTAACTTTCCTTATTTAATTGCAGATTTTAACCTTAATTGCATTATCATTATTATTATTATTTTTCCTGGAATCTCTATGTTCAACACCCAATTTCTATCTCTTGAACTTCTAAACTTATGGTATTTGTGGACTCAATTTGTATAACCTCTGAATGAAGCAACAGGTGACCCAAAATAATGTAATAACTTATAACAATTATGTTCATATATTATAAATTCTCTTTTTATCTTAAAGGATGAGGCTTTAGTATGTTTAGGGGAAAGTGACCAGAATGGAAAATAATCTGTATCTAACAAAAATCACGATCACCATGATAAAACTACTAATAACACAGTAATAATAATACTACTCCAAAATTTGTGTCTTTTGGAAAAAAACTTTAGGGACACCTTGTATAGGGGAGGAATACTGTATTTCTTCCTCTGCCCTCTTATAGAACTTTCATAAAAACATATTTTTCAAATGTGAACCAGACACAGACTGCCTATGCCATAACATTTCAACACAAAATGATTATTGCAATCAGAGATCACCCACAGGCATTACAGAAAATCACTTGCATTTTCGAAGATGTATATGTTTTGGAAAACTGATATAAAACTGAAATGTGTGGATCTGATAAGTAAGACTGATGATCCATTTCACAGAAATCTACAGTGGACGAACAGTTGACACTGGGTGCTTCTTGATGTCGCCAGTCAGTAAGAGAACTTGCCAGCCACAGTAAATGTAATACATTTTAAAATAATATTTTATATTTTTTTATACTTCACTTTAGTTATATATAAACCCTGGGAGACAGATGGGGCAGAAATTACATACTTTTACAAGGATGAGGAAGATCTTTGAAACAGGTTAGGTGATTTGACTACAGTCAACACAGCTATGAATCACCCAGAGCCAGGAATGAGATGAGCCTCAGACGGGGCTGAGCTGGTGGGGATCATTCTCAGTCCGCCTGTCCTCACTCAGTCTCTGTCCTGTCACTTGCAGCCTGTGACCAGGATTGCAATCTTCTGTCCCCTCTTCAGTAGTCTCACGTGTGATGGGAATTAATACGAATCTCCTCTTTGTAAAAAAAGCCAGGGATTTGTTCTTTTTTGAGCCCCTTCTTCAGACAATGAAGCGGAGATTCAGATGCAAAAAGCAGGACGGAGCTGCAGATCAGGGGCTCTTTTGCCCCATTAGTTGAGATCACTGCAGTGGAAGGAAACAAAAATTTCTAAAATCATGACCGATTACAAGTGCTGTTTCCCAAATGGAGGCACTTAATGGCTAGAAGCAATGGCTTTTTAGTTAGAGAACTTGCTTGCTGTGTCCTCTGAGTGAAAAAGAGGTCAGGCCTTCCTAGCCTCTCCGGTGCGTGGCAGTGCTGGAAGTTCTGAACATCAGGACAGTAGGCTGGAGAGATGCCAGTCGGTGACAATGTCATGTGGGCTGGCGTGGCAGAATACTTCTAAGAAGAGCATGTGTCATAATGAATAGTAATTAAAGATGATGCTACCTCTTTGTTGAACTGAAAACTATGGTGAAATCTGTTAAACAGAAACTCCAGAGCCTTTGGTGAGTGGTGTTTGTTGGGGAGAGGAATTGAAAAGAGGGGATACTGGTTACATAGGAGCCTTCTTTGGAAAAATGGAAACACCAGCTGAGGTGAAGGTCTAGATTTCAGTGGGTAGAGAAACTTGCTGCAGACTGCAGGGCAGAAGCAACACAAGTGTGCAGAGATTTTGAGAAGGGCAACCACCTTCCTATTAGCTGTTCATTGCTGATTTGACGGACATCTCAAAGGTTATGGTGACTTCAACTGACTTCTTCCTTTACAAAGAAGAGGCAAAAAGCCATTATTACTCTCAAGAAACCCGAGAAGAGGTCATGACCAGTCCCATATCCCAAAAAGCCTCTTGGATTTGTGGAACTGTAGAAACTAAGAGACTGTAAACATCAACTGGTTCAAACCTTTTTCTGTTTCCTTCTCCTCTTCACCCACTTTGCAATAAAGGACTCTAAGACCAAGATTCAGTATCCAATGTAGTCACCGAGGCAGGACTAGAATCTGTCTGTGGATTCTGAACAGAAGCCCTGGGTCCTGGTTCCCACTACCTTTCCTATCTGGAACCTCAGTTTTTGCTGTGTAAGAAGAGTAAAGTAAAATCACATCTCACAGGGTTTTTGGAGGACAAGATCTGTTCATGTGGGATTTAGATCTAAAACATGTTATTGGGCTGGGTGTGGGTCTCACACCTGTAATCCTAGCACTCTGGGAAGCCACAGCAGGAGTTTGAGCTACTCCTGAGCTCAATAATAGAAATCTACTAATAGTAGAAAAATTAGCTGGGGTGTCATGGTGGTCACCTGTAGGCCCAGTTACTTGGGAGGCTAAGGCAAGAGGATTGGTTGAGTCCAAGAGTTTGAGGTTGCTATGAATTATGATGCCATGGCACTCTACCTAGGGTGACAGAGTGAGACTCTGTTTCAAAACCAAAAAATAGAATACAAAAAACATGATATTATTTAGGAGATTATGTATGGTGCCAACAGAACTGTGTGATGAGGATTATTTTGACTTTCCTGAAAATGTGTGAAAAAAATCTGTCTATGGCAGTGGTATAATTGACTTTGCTGTTTTGTGTGAGTGTGTACACATGGGCTAACCCAGGCAGGGGACAGATGGTGAAGTATACAGAACGTCTTCTGGGTTAATGATCTTTTGTGCTAGTGCTGGGTCTTCCAAATAATACATTGTTTTTCTTCTTTTCTTCTTCTTCTTTTTTTTTTTTAAGTGGGAATTAGAATAAAATCTAAGATTTCTCACTTTGTTTAAGAAACTTAGGGATATTTCTTAATAAGAAGTTCCAACAGCATCCATAGAGGCTTGAAGTAAATTCCTTTTATGTTTAACTGTGACGTTTGACAGTCAAAGTCCAGGGGACTCTTGGTAGAGCAAATCCCTGGAGCAGCAGAGTCCCGCCTGTCCCCAGGATCTGGGGACTGTTTCTCGGCTACACTTCACCTGGTCTCTTCTAGTCTCCCACTGTAACCGAACTTGTGGAAGAGAATCCTGGGGGTGGTGGAAGGAGAGAGAGGTACAGATATAGGTAAGTACAGTGACTATAAATTGATGTGTTTATCATTCCCATCAGAAAAAATTTCAGATTCCTTTTCATCTTCCTTAAGCGCTTTTTTTTTTTTTTTTTTTTTTTTTTTTTGCAGTTTGGCCGGGGCTGGGTTTGAACCCGCCACCTTTGGCATATGGGGCCAGCGCCCTACTCGCTGGGCCACAGGTGCCGCCCTTCCTTAAGTGCTTTTGTATGAGGTGGAAAAATAAGAAAGTTAGACATACTATTTACAATAGCCATGCTTCAAATTTTATCTCGATTTAGATTTTCAGTTTCTAAAACTCTTCTTACAACTCCAGTGTCCTGAAGCCTGAGCATTTTAACAGAAGGAAAGCTTCTTTGGGGAGTGATATTCCCTAGACATGTTTGCCTATAAGGCCTGGAAGGAAAGGAACCTGTTTTACAGCCTAAAGCAGAGAGCACTTCCCTTTCTGTTCAGCCAGTTGTGGGGAAGGAGGTCGCCCTTTAATCTCAGAGGCAAGAAAATACAAAAGCAGATGACTTTGGCAGGTTTGCTGGAGGCTGGCGGCAGGTTGGCCCGGCCAGCAATCAGTGGCTTCTAGAGTTCAGTGTGGCAGGAAGCTGGGGGCTGCTGCTGCGTCTGGTCATTTGTTAGGAGCGACCCAGACTGATGATTAGTCCTTGCAGCACTGGAGAATGTACACATATCTGGCCCAGGGGACGGAGAAATCCCAAAACATCCCAGACATTTTGTCGTCAGCCCTTTCATTCCCTCATCACTCAGGAAGTTAGGAAGAAAATGAAAACAAGCGAAAAAAAATTGTTTTTAAAGGCACCCAAGTTGTCTCTTTCATTTTCCATTTCCTTTTACAACATGTGTTTTTCAACCTTCAAATGAAATACTATGTTGCAGATAGAAGGGAGTCAAGAATTATAATTGCATGGTCTGTGCACAGCCTTCACCTCTTCTGAGTGTGGGAGAAATAGGAAATAAATCATTTGCTGAGTCAACTTTCTCAAGGAAGTGAATAATATTAAGAACATTATTAATAAATCAGCAAACTTCTTTGAAAGGGGAACATTGATACTAATTAGCATTGTCTTGAGGTGACAGAAAGAATGGTTGGTTAGAGGGCTACAGGCACAGGCCGATCCGGGGCAGTAGCAGCAGTGCACCACACACAAACAAGGGGTGGGTGACAGGCCTCCTAGAGTGGCGGCCGCTTCCTCCTTCAGTCTGCTGAGCAGTGCTCTGTAGACACACAATAATCACCCCAGCGGGTCTAGGGATCAGATGACCGCAGTGCTGAAGGATTAAAAGCAATTCTATCCTCTTGGCTTGGACTTTGGAATTTTCATTAAAATGACCTTGGGTGTGGTGAGAAAGGAATTCAGGCGACAGGGATCAAGTCTTAAACATCTCACCTGGGAAAACAACCAAAGGGCCCCTTTGGTAAAAGCCTTCTTTCTGGGCCTCAAGCAGAGCTGTCACACTTGTTTTCCTAAATGGTTCTCACGTGGGATTAGCCCCCAGATTAGTGAAAACTGAGGAGTTGAAGGGTCTGAGATAGGCAGAATGAGGGTGAAAAATAAACTACAATAAGCTAGTGGCAGGTCAGGCTTCTTAACATTCTGCGAGCTTGCAATGTTTGACCTGTCTGCAGACTGACTGACCTCTGTCCTCCTCTCCTTGTCCTGCTGCTCTTGATGGAAGGAGCTGGTGCTCCGTCTGCACTTCACGATGAGTTACAGTAAAGAGTCCTGTCTACACGTAGAGACTGGGCTCATCTTGCAGAAGCAGGAACCTGTAGTCCGGTAAACATGGACGGATTGGCCGCGAGTCTGAGACTTAGAATAGTAAACTGGAGAAAAAGTAGAGGCCTCGGAAAGCTACTGATACCTAAGATCAGAGGACTCAGGAGAAGAAGTAGTCAGGTGATGACTACCCAAACTTTGTGAAAAGAGAGTAGGTTTCCCAGAGTGACACCTACATCTAGAGGCCCCTGGGTGTGTTTAGCTGAGGGAGACAAAATCAAAAGAGGGTCCTCTTATAGAGGCACTGACGAAATCAACAGACCCAGGGTAGGAAGTGGCAATGACAAGAAACTGGAGTAGGGTTGGACAGCAGAGGTCAGCCAGGATGCAACTGCAAAGAAATTTTGTTGCTTTTTGTCCCTGCCTATCAGGGTGTGGCTCTTGACGTCCTCCACATCTAGGATCAGCCATGATCAGTTTTTAATCCAGTTTGAACACGTGACCGGTCCTCTTTTCCCATTAGTGGTTGGGATGAGAGGTAAGGAAGTGGAACCTGATTCTATTTGTGATCAGGGTGCCAGCAACTTAATTTGACCCTTTAGATTCATAAATGATTGCAGGGCTGTGGGTTTCTACTCTAACCATTGCCATCATTATTGTCATCATCCTCCTATTATATGATAAGTTATTAATACATCTAGGCAATGATATATATTGTTTGTAATATTTTCTTATTCAGAGATCAAGGTAGTGACTATCCCTCTGACGGCTGAAGCTCTAAAATACTAGAGCTTGAGAGTTTTCTGAGGTTAAATTTTTAGCCATGTGTACCAGACAGGCAGAAAAAGCATTTTATAGAGTGAGAGAGAAAAGAAAGCAAAATTATAGAGATAAACAAAGGAAGATGGCTGGGGAATTATGAGGATTTTGGTCATTCCTAAGAACAACCTTAATTCTATTCATAAATTCTATGAAACATCATGTTCCTTATAATAAAATCTTTTTTCTTAAACTATGTAGGTTTATGTTGCTTGCATAAGAGAATCTGAACTAAGAAGATCAATAAAGCCAAATCTTCTTGAAAAGAAGTTATAAAAAAATAATCAAGTGATTATAATGGTTAATAATAAGAGAATGTAGGAAAAAATGCTTTACTGTACCAATCTTGCCTAGAGCAGAACTTCCCATCCTGTAATGGGAGGAGATATTGTTTTCTCTATTTGCAAGCCAAATTAGAATTACCATATGTGCATACATGAAGAATTGGTATAATGTCTCTGATAGGGAATGCTAAATGGGTGTGTATCCCAACAGTATAAGAAGACTTGCTGGCTTTTCTGCAGCTAGCAAATGTCTACAGCTCTCTTTCTCAGTTTTGTAAGTTTGGAAGAACAGGAAATATTTCACTCTTTACTATACTGTGTTTCATACCATGTTTATATAATACAGAAAATTATAGCTTAATGAAATAACCGTATTCTTTTATTTCCATCTGGGGAAAGAGTTCAAAATTACTATTAGAAAGAAAGTCATCTGCTACACGATCATGTCCTTAGAAAATCTAAGAATCTCCATATACATCATTATAAGTGAATTATACAAAATCAACAGATACATTATCAATGTATTAAATAAAGTTAGTGAGCCTGCCTTACAGGGTCCAGTTGGGGCACTAGTGAGGCAGGTTAGGAAAAGTTCAAAGAAAAGACCAGCCCAAGAGATTTGGGTCTTGAAGAGGCAAAGGGGAGACATTGGATTACTGTACATGCCCATGGATGAAATGATGAGATTTATAATGAGCTTTTTAGACAGATCTCATTGGATGGAGGCAGGAATGAACTAGAAGGAACTAGACTGCCAGGCTTTCATTAGCCTTCTTAACACCATTTTGGAAGTTTTTCAGTGTTTATAATTGTCTCTAGGCATGAATCCATTTCCTTTCCTTTTGTGAACTTGCATGTCCTTCACGCTGGAATGCCTCAGCATGCCCTTTTTATTGCTTGTCTTCTAATCTCAGTTTAAACATCATTTTTATTGAAAAACCTTTCTTATCCCTTTTATGTTTTGGATCTAAATGATCCAAACATAGAAATAAGGCAAAAGAGAGATGACATCCATGGCATCGTTTACCTGTTCCGCTCAGATTATTTAATTCTCTAGGAGAATGTGCTTATGTTCATCTTATTAATAACTGTTTGATTATAGCTGAGACACTGTAAAGTTACATAATAACCTGTATATTTCTGTGTAATAGAAATGAAAACCCAAAGATTATGATTTTATTGTTCTCTAGAACATTAATCAACCTTGTACTTAATTAGCAATCAGATTCTAAATTTATCTTTTAAAAATATCCATGATACCTAATTCTTCAAATGCCTTTGAATCATCTTTATCTCTTACTCATTCTCTCATTAATAACCCAAAGAAGACTTTGATGAATCCTGGTTTTAGGATTTTGGAGATTTTGACTTGGACATCCTCTTAGATTGAGTTAGATTTTTCATGCCACTAATTGTTCAAGCCCATTGTGCATAGCCTAAATATCCTCTTCCAATCCCTGGCAGAATTTTTGCCATTCCTCATCCTTTTCATCACCTTTGTATCTCAGCGTCTCATGTTATGGAGTCATATATATTTTTAAAATTAGAAAAAACTTTTAAATATCTGTTTTTTAAAGTCAAGAGCAGTTACTTGACTATATCTTATGATGCTTTCCCTGAATTTCATGAACACTGAAGGTGACAAAGATCTCCTTCAACTTTACCTAACATTTTTCATTGCTAGAATCTTGTTGATAGTAAGGATTGTTCTATTCAATGCTCAATTCTATAAATTTAAGGTAAGCACTGTCTTTGAAAAAATTTGTGATAATTGACAAGTGAGCTGTTAGATTCTCTGCTATTTCCTTATGAATAAAAACTGAAAGTGATTCATCTCGATAACACAACAATATTTCAATAAAAAAATCACTTATGCTCATTAGAAAAGGTGCATGAAGGAAGAAAAAAAGAGTCATGATAACTTTTTTTTTTTTAACCTAAGTAAAACCATTGGTTGGAACTTAAATGCTATTTGTTATTTTTATGTATAATATTTCAAGAAAAGTGGTTGTAATAACATTTCAAATATAGTTTTATATCCTATACTTTTAAACTTAATTTTCCATTATGACCCTTTTCCATATTACTTTACTCTTATGTATATACTTTTATAAATAGTAGAACTCAGTAGTCCTCAAGTGGAGGGTTCGAGGGTTCGTAATTACTGCTCTTTCTTAGTTTCATTTTACTTATTTATCAATATAAAATCAGCAAATTGTCATTCAAAAGCACAATGAAAAATTCCTTCAATCTCTATGTAATATTTAATAAAGTATAAATTCTGTGCCACTAAAAAATTAGAAATCCTAGCTACTTCCTACAATACTCCCGTACTGTGATATTCCTACCGTTTTTGGCAAGTGTGTTGAGTTCTTTCTTGTGCCGTCAGGCACTGCAGAGGTTAAGGCAGAGTTATAACCGGGATAATTCCGAGGGGGCGAAAGCTATGTCCCATTTGTGATTTTCTTTCTCCTGTTTGGCATTTCTTCATTTTTCTTCGAGTCTCTGTTGCCAAACTCTTTATGATTATTGTCTCAACTGTCACTAGGTTTGTGACTAGGGAGGGCCAGACAAGGACTTAGGGTGCAAAATTGAAGGGGGCGCTCACACTCAGGGTTGCACCAGTGCAGGCTGACGCCTGAGAGTGTCTTCTTAGGCTTTGAGCTCTTTGGTACCTGATTTACTTCAGCCTAGTCTAGCCAAGATCTGCCCTGTTTAGAGAAATGGACACCTGAAACAGTGCATGATGTTAGCTGAAACCGATCAGGAGTAATCACCCATCTGGGTTCTAGACTTTTGCTACTATCACTGTGGACTGTAGACCAGCTGTACTTCTTAGGGGCTTGTTAGCAATACAAAAGTTAGAGCCCCATTTGCATTCTCAGAAATGATTTTGTGATTCTTAAACATGTTATATTTTGAAAAGTACTACTGTAGGGAATTATCATTGTGACAGAGATTACTGCTTCAGGCAGATGTTTTTGGTATAAGGTTTCACTGGCCATTTGGCAGGTAGTAATTGTAACAGGGGAGTCTTCAAAGGGTTTAGAGTATTTACACATTTTACTATGGTTTCTGTACTTTCTCCACAGGAACAAAAGTTTCAGATGGTAGCCTACTCTTCAACATTAAATACTTGTAGTTTTGGAAATGTCTTCATTTACCTGAGGTAGAATGTTTTTTTTTCCCTGATTTTACTATTGGTTTCAATACTTACATGATTATTTCTCAAAACCCATTTTAGCTTTCTGTCCCCATATGTTTGCAAATGATACCTAAAACCATCTGTATTTTCACCTGTAATTATAAGCCAAGATAATTAGATTCTCTTCCACCACCAGAGCAGAGTCTGTATTCTCTTTACATTTGTGTGTGAGAATACACACACATGATATATAATTCTGATTTTGTTAGACCTACTAAGAAAACATTCATAGAGTCAAGGTAGAAAACAAGAATAAATAATGATACTGATTTCCACAATACATTTATGTAGTCCCAGTGTTAATGATTTTATCTTCCTCGCTTTTTGGTTCTTAGATTGATTTCTAATAAAACAAATATTATAGTTTTAGTTATAGTGCTAATACTTTTTCTTGCAAAGTAGGTTATATTGGGTCGCTGTACCCATTTTACAGATCAGTGGTTCTCAACCTTCCTAATGCTGCAGTCCTTTAATACAGTTCCTGTGGGTTCCTGAGAACCGCTGTTATAGGTGGTAGATAGGAAATTTTGTTTTTCTTAAATCTTTTATTTCTGTTTACTTATGATTTGGCTACTTTGATAATTACTTTCTTTGGTGTTTGATATGAGGTTGGAGTTAAGTTCCAATGGGAGAGTAGTTTGTATAAGGCTAACTTGCTTACAGATAAAAATCATGTAGTCTGCAAGAAATATAAACGGAAACAACCCTTAGTATTTGAAGACGCTGGAGAGTTATCCAAGAAAAGTGGAAACTGAAGACAATTTATACCTTGAAAGAAGAGCAATAGACTTGGTGAAATTAATATTTTTATGTTTTTGTTGTTGTTGTTGTTTCCAAATGGATAACCCAGTGTACGGATGGAGTATTGTCTGGGATAACTAGCACTCAGGCAGAAGGTGGTAGTCTTACTAGCTTAAAGTATAAGAAAATAGAGTTTGGAACTGCAAGAGTGACTAGAAATTTAGAGGGCAAATCTGAAATCTTATAAAGGAGGGAGCGTTGAATCTATAAATAAAGTCTCTCAAATTCTAGGCTGATACTTGATCTTGATATGCAAAGGGGAGACTTCAAGGATTCTAATAGAAAGTTAACAGTGAACAGACTAAAGGAGTTGAACAGATGCCCACTGGAGAGGAGACAGAGTTTGGAGTTTGAGTCTTACTTAATTGGAAAGGTGTAGTAAATACCTTGGGCTTTTCATTAAAATCCCAAACGGCATACTTAAGAAGTAAAGATGAAATTCTAGATCTAGAGAATTTCCCCTAATCCAAAGGCTAAATTAAAAAAAAAATGCAGTAACGAAGTATCCAAATTTATGGATATTCCAACTTTCAACTTTGATCAGCCAGTATTTCAACTGCATGCTACAACAAAAGTATACATTCCTCAGAGAAATATAATAGACTCTACTATCTCTTGAATAGATCACTCACAAATATCATATGCGATAGAAAGTTTTTCTATATGTGAAGAAAAAGGAAAATAGGACCTATAGTTATGGGAAATGTCAGCTAATAAAAATAGGTGAATTGACATAAATATTGGAATTAGTACATAAGGACTTTAAAGCAGTTATATGTGTTTAAGGACTTAAAGGAAAAGTTGTTCATAATGAGAGAAAAAAAGGAGGAATCTTAGCAGAGGAAGGAAACCTATAAAAAAGGACAAATGTAAATTCTAAAATGGAGAAGTATAATAACTGAAAAATATTCAAAGGTTAGGCTTAACAGTAGATTAAAGACAGCAGAAAGAAAGGTCACTGAATGAACTTGGATACAGATCTATAGATGTCATGCATTTTGAAGAACATAGGAAAAAAATATTGCAAAATAAATGAGTGGAGTCTTAGTGAGCTATGGTGTAAAGGCCAGCTAGATGTCCAGCTGATTATGAAAGATTCAACTTCCCTAAGTTTGGGATTTCTCTCTTGTATCACAGCACACTACATGTACAGGCTTTACCTGGTCTTCTTTACATAACCTTAGGGCACAAATGCTGATTCTTTTGTTATTATTTTTGTTTTGAGTGATAATCCTTTGTTTCTGACCCACCAGTCTTGTGTCTTCTGCCAGCATTAATAAATTTGTGTCAGGTTAACTTGTTAACTTGCAAGTGGGGTCAATTTGAATCTCTTTCACAGTCTCTGATTGTCATTTGACCACAATAGAATTACAATAGAATAAATAACAAGAATATTGAAAAATCCCTGAATACTTGGAAAAATTTTAAAAGCCACTTCTATATAACTCAGGGTTAAAAAATAAGTCACAAACTGAATTAGAGAATGTGGTTAGATGTTTGGGGATAGAGACAAATATTATATAAAGTGAAATTTATAGCTCTTATAAGTAAATGTTTAAAATTAATCAGCTGTGTTCAACTTTAAGCTTAAAAAACAAGAGGAAATGAAAGCCAGAGTAATTAGATGGAAGGAAAGAAGAAAATTATCATTAGCAATCAATAAAATGTAGAAGAAAATAGTAAAAGGCACTTGACAGATGTGACTGAATTATGGATTTTGAGATTAGGAGATTTTCCTGGGTAAGCTGGATGAGTTCCAAATATAACTGCAAGTGTTTCTGTAAGTGGGAGGCAGAGGGATATTTGATGACAATAAAAAGGAAGGAAATGTGACAAGGGAAGCAGAGATCAAAGCATGTGGCCACAAGCCAGGGAATGCTGGCACCTACCAGGAATTAGAAGAGGCAGGGTATGGATTCTCCCTTAAACCTCCAGAAGGAGCCAGACCCTACTGACATTTATATTTTATTCCTGTGCTCTTTTTGCATTTATGAACTTGAAACTTAGAGAATAGATTTCAGCTGTTTTAAACCACTGTGTTATGGCATTGTACTACAGCAACAGCTGGAAACTACTACAAAACCCTAGCAAAAACAATTAAGAAAGGAAGAACACATCAATTACCCGTATCAAATTAAAAAGAGGGTTTATGACTACAGATTCTATAGGCACTAACAAAAGAATAAAGGGATATTTAAAATAATTTATACTTATTAATTCAACAACTAAGATGAAATGGACAAATTTCTTAAAAATAACAAGTACCATAACAAACTGCAGAAGGAGAAATAGGAAAGCTGAGCAATCTTATTATTTATTATGCTATTTTAAATACCCATTTACAATTGTCATGCCAAGAGAAAAAAAATAAAACTAAGATGGCTTTTACCAAACATGAAAGAAAACAAATACCAGTATTATAAAACATTTTCAGAGAAGAAGAAAGATTGCTTAAATCATGTTATGAGGCCAATAACATCTTGATGGTGAAAACCTAAAAAGATATCACCAGAAAACTATAGGCCAATATCTCTTGAACAACACAAAATTCTATGTGTTGGCCACTACTTTGTAAAATTTTGTGATGAATATTTTGCAAATAAAGGTACATTTAGCTACAATTTCCTATTTTCCCTATGTGTGGCGAATTTATGGGCAACTTTGGGGACACCCCTTATTTCTCTAAACTCATTGAATTATATATTCAAGATATATGTATTTCTCTCTATGCAAATTTCATCTTTATTTAAAAAATAATTGGGGTAAATGAAGCATTTTTAAGGCAAAAAATATTTTCTTTTAAAATTTAAATTGTTATTATTCTTAGTCAAATTATATATCAGGCCTTAAATGAGTTTTCTTCCTTTAGGATACACTGTCAAGCAAAGAAAGTACGTTGTTTTTATTTTTAAAATTGGCTCTGTTTTTGGAGTCCTCCCTCCTTGAGTCGACATTTGATTATGAATTTCAAGTACCTTTAAAAAATACCAAAGACATAATCTATTATATTTTTGCAATTTGCATGTTTTGGGAAGATTTTTATTTTCTTTTGCTTTAGTAAATTTTACAAAAAGTTATTGATGTGAGCTCTGTTCTACCCCTGTTCCTTCTTGGGTAATTCCATGTCAGTTTATTTTCTCTTTTCTTACTGTTCATTCTATGACATTTCCAACATTCTGTTTACTGGGGCACCAAATTTTATTTCATTTCTCAAAAAATGTGCAGGTCCTTGACGCTTGCAGATTTACTGGTTGGAAAACATCCCAGGTTCCAAGGCTAACTGTAGAATGCTAGTTCACCAGGCAGAGCAGAGTCCAAGTTCAGTGTAAAAGGGTGTGGGGTAGGAAGTTCAGAAGGCAAGAGTAAAAACAATCAATTCTTTTTTTATTTTTTCCTTTTCCAAATTGGCATTAAGAACAAAAGAATCAACCTTTTATCTTTTTGCTTTACTAACTTTGTAAGATGTTCCAGGTCTGCTTCTACGTTGGTGGATAATGTTTGAGGAGGTTTAAAATCTTTTCCAACCACATTCTCATTTCAGCCATCAGTACAAAAACACTACCTATTTAAAAATGTACAGCGTGATGATGAGGATAAAGTAAAATGAAAACACTTGTGAAAACATGTGGTTAAATATAAAAGGTTGTAAATTGGGATAATGGGTGAATATTTACTTTTAGTTTTAGAAGAATTTAGCTAATTATCCCAGTTGAGATTTTTATATCTTGCCAGAAAAGAGCTGATTTGTCAGGCTGTCTTGGTAACTTCAGGATTTAGAATTTCTAAAGAAAATAATTGTGTCTTATTCGCTAAAGTTATAAACTTTAGGACACTATGGGAATCACTGGAAAAGTCTGTGTTTGTGGGTCTTACATGTAGAACAGAAAGATTGCTGTAATAAATAGTACTGATTGGAATTATTTTAGAAGTGCCATTTATAATGAACATTTTAAATAGAAATTATCTTTAAAAATTACCTCATGGTCAATTTGCATGCAAATCAATGGTAATATATTTATGGAATTTTGAAAAAAGAAAAGATTGCTCAAGTATTGATAACGATATTATTGATTCCAATTCTCTAATTTCAAATATGGCTCTGAGAGGTGAAGTTCCTTACTCAGGATTATACAGTCTAGTAGTTATATAACAATTAAAAATTACCTAATTGTATTTTTTTAAATGTATACAACTGAAAAGTGATGGTTACTCTGTTGACTTGCCAGACTAATTGTCACTCTATAAGGTTTAATGTCTCTTCTAGGTAATAAATTGGAATGATATAGAGAGAAAAGTGTTTGAGTGAAATAGTCCTGTTTCCATCTGTTTTGGAAAGGAGGTATCAGCGATGAGTTGAAGAAAGGGTATTTCCACACTGAGGTTCTTGGAAGATGGCCTGAGGAGAGGTGATGAAGGAGAAAAACAGACTGAGGATTGCAATGTAACTGGTCCCTAGAAATAACAATGATTCTTTTTTATTTTTTATTTTTTTTTATTTTGGGTAAATGTTTCTGTAACAAAAAAAAAAACAAACAAAAAACTCTTAGAGGCAAATTATCCAATGTTCAAATCCCATTCCTTCTGCTAGATTTTTTTTAAAACAAGTGAACACTTTATTAAGAATTAAACAAAGGTATGACGTGATACAGTACAAGCAAGACACTTAAGATAGGTATAATAGTACTACTCACACAAAAACTTAAATTTCACCTCAAAAAAAAAAAAACACAAGAAAAAAGAGAAAGTAATTTCACTGTTATAAAGTAAGATATTTCATGCAAAGTTGTAACTCTGCCTCACCAAAGCCCAACCTCCCAACAAACAAAAAACTACCTGGGAATACTGCTATGCTAACATATTAACCACAGTATAATCATTCATAGGAAAACAGTAATTAAGTAATGAATTGAATTAAATAACAAAGTTCAAACTTTCATAAACTCATAGACCACAATGATTTTACAAGACAAGCAATTCCAGAAATCTTATAAACAATAAAAAAAGAAGAAATACTTCAATATCATTCTACTTGATCTGGATACACCTGATATTGAAATTGGAGAAAATATATTGTTATAAAGGGAAATTACAAACATGTTTCACTTATAAATTAGGATGCAATATCCTAAACAACATATTGACAAGTTGAATTAAAAAATTAATGTTTAAGTAATGTACTTTGGTCAAAATTGAATCCAATTTATATGAAAGTTAGT
>CAUYRH010034017.1:0-126079 GCA_963574655.1 Perodicticus potto | reverse complement strand
TTTGAGACAGAGCCTCAAGCTGTCACCCTGGATAGAGTGCCATGGCATCACAGCTCACAGCAACCTCCAATTCCTGGGCTCAAGTGAGTCTCTTGCCTCCACCTCCCAAGTAGCTGGGACTACAGGCACCCGTCACAATGCCCGGCCATTTTTTGGTTGCAGCCGTCATTGTTGTTTGGAGGGCCCGGGCTGGATTCGAGCCCACCAGCTCAGGTGTAAGTGGCTGGCACCTTAACCTGTTGAGCCACAGGCGCTGAGCCCTCCAATTTATATTTTTGATAGGCTTATCAAAGATCAAATGATGATAAGTGTCTGGGTTCATCCCTTGGTTCTCAATTCTGTTCCATATATCTACCTCTCTATTTTTGTGTCAATACCATGCTGTTTTGATCACTATAGATTTATAGTATAGTTTGAAGTCTGGTAGCATGATTCCTTTTGATTTATTTTTATTTCTGAGTAATGTCTTGGCTATTTGAGGTTTTTTCTGGTTCCATAAAAAATGAAGTACTATTTTTTCCAGATCTTCAAAGTATGACGGTGGTGGTTTGATAGGGATTGAATTAAATTTGTAAATTTCTTTGGGTAATATGGAAATTATAACAATGTTGATTCTTCCTAGCCATGAGCATGGTATGTTTTTCCATTTGTTAACATCTTCAGCTATTTCTTTTCTCAGAGTTTCATAATTTTCTTTATACAAATCTTTCACGTCCTCTGTTAGGTAAATTCCCAAATATTTCATCTTCTTTGGCATAACTATAAAGGGAATAGAGTCCTTGGCTGTTTTTTTGGCTTGACTATTAATGGTATATATAAAAGCTACTGATAGGTGAGTGTTGATTTTGTATCCTGAAATGCCTCTGTATTCCTTGATCACTTCTAAGAGTTTTGTGGTTGAGTTCATGGGGTTTTCCAGATATAAAATAATATCATCTGAGAAGAGTGAAAGTTTGATCTCCTCTGACCCTATTTGTATACTTTGATCGCCCTCTCTTGCCTGATTGTGATGGCTAAGACTTCCATTACAATGTTAAAAAGCAGTGGAGACAATGGGCAACCTTGTCTGGTTCCTGATCTAAGTAGAAATGTGTTCAATTTTACTCCATTCAATATGATATTGGCTGTGGGTTTGCTGTAGATGGCCTCTATCAGTTTAAGAAAAGTCCCTTCTATACCTATTTCTTAAGTGTTCTGATCATGGAAGAATGCTGGATATTGTCAAAAGCTTTTTCTGCATCTATTGAGAGAATCAAGTGGTCTTTGTTTTTTAGTTTGTTTATGCGATGTATTATATTCATAGATTTACGTATATTGAACCAACCTTGAGACCCTAGGTTAAAACCCACTTGGTCATGCTGTATAATTTGTTTGATGTGTTGCTGGATTCTGTTTGCTAGGATCTTATTGAATATTTTTACATCTATGTTCATTAAAAATATTGGTCTATAGTTTTCTTTTCTTGTTGGGTCTTTTCCTGGTTTGGGGATATTTGCTTCATAGAATGTGTTGGGAAGTATTCCTTCTTTTTTGATGTTTTGGAAAAGATTAAGTAATACAGGTACTAGTTCCTCTTTAAAGGTTTGGTAGAATTCTGATGTGAAGCCATCTGGTCCCAGACTCTTCTTTTTTGGGAGATTTCATGTAGTTGATCCTACTTCAGTATTTGATGTAGGTCTATTCAGCATTTCCAATTCTTTCTGATTAAATCTAGGAAGTTGGCGTGTTTCCAAGTATTGGTCATGTTCTTTCAGATTTTCATATTTCTGAGAATAAAGTTTTTTGTAGTATTCATTAACCATTTTTTGAATTTCTGAGGTGTCTGTTATTTTGCCTTTGTCATTTCTGATTAATTATACTATGCACTTTAATTTTCTATTTTTGGTTAGGTTGGCCAAAGATTTATCTATTTTGTTGAATTTTTCAAAAAACTAACTTTTTGATTCATTGATCTTTTGAATAATTCTTCTGTTTTCAATTCCACTTAATTCTGCTTGAATTTTAGTTATTTCTTTTCTTCTGCTGGGTTTGGGGTTGGAATGTTCTTCCTTTTGCAGTTGCTTAAGATGTCCCATTAAGTTATTAGCTTCCTCTCTTTCTGTTCTCTTGAGGAAGGCTTGCAATGCTATAAATTTCCCTCTTAGTACTGCCTTTGCAATATCCCACAGGTTCTGATAATTTGTGTCTTCATTATTGTTTTATTCCAAAAATTTGGCAATTTCCTTCTTAATCTCATATATGACCCAGCTATCATTCAGCATAAGGTTATTTGTATGAGTATGCAGATACCTGTTATTGGTGAGTTCAACTTTTATTGTGTGATGATCCGAGAAAATACAAGGAATAATTTCTATACTTTTAATTTTGCTGAGGTTAGCCTTGTAACCTAAGATGTGATTAATTTTGGAGGATGTTCAATGGGCTGATGAGAAGAATATGTATTCAGTTTTGTTAGGATGAAATGTTGTGTAGATGTCTTTAAATTCAATTGTTGTATGTTGAAGTTTAAGTCCAAAATTTATTTCCTTGGTTTCTTATTGGAGGATCTATCCAACACTGCCAAAGGGGTATTAAAATCTTCAACTAGGATGGTGCCTGTGGCTCAAAGGTGGAGGGCACCAGCCCCATATACTGGAGGTGGTGGGTTCAAACCTGGCCCTGGCCAAAAGATAAAAAAGAATCTCTAACTATTACGGTGTTGGAAGATATTAAATTTCTAATGTCTGTTAGGGTCTCCCTTATAAATTAAGGAGCATTCTGGTTGGGTGCATAAATGTTAATAATTGACATCTCATCATGTTGAGTGTTTCCCTTAACAAATATGAAGTGACCATCCTTGTCTTTCCTGGCTTTTGTTGGTTTAAAGCCTAGTGTATCTGCAAATAAAATTGCCACCTGTGCTTTTTTCTGATTTCCATTTGCCTGGATTATAGATACTCATACTTTCACCCTGATTCTGTATGTATGCTTTAAGATAAGATAAGATTCTTGTATGCAGAAGATATCTGGCCTGAGTTTTTGTATCCAGTATGCCAGCTTGTGCCTCTTAACAGCACAGTTTAAGCCATTCATATTAATTAAGAGTATTGATAAGCCTAGTAGTATTTTGGGTGTCAAGTTTTTTGGAAGTCCAGTGGACCTTTTAAATCTTTTCACCACTGTGGAAACTGGGTTTTGGTCAAGAATTTTGGAGTGAGTTTACTTTGGTGGTAGAACATTGTGCTGGTCATTATGGAGGATGGGTCTGAGGATATCTTGAAGAGCAGGTTTAGTTATTGCAAATTTCTTCAACATGTGTGTCATTAAAGTATTTAACTTCTTCATCATAAATGAAGCTCAGTTTAGCTAGATAAGCCCGTCCAGGGCTGTCGGTTGTTTTGTTTTAGGAGATTGAAGGTCAATGACCATCCTCTTCTGGCTTGAAAAGTTTCAGCAGAGAGATCTGCAGTCATTCTGATATTCTTCCTCCTGTAGGTTATGATTTTCTTACATCTGGCTGCTTGCAGAATTTTCTCCATATTAACTTTGGTAAAGTTAATGACAATGTGTCTAGAAGATTCTTTATTTGGGTTGAGTCGTGCTGGGGTTCTGAAACTCTCTGCTATCTGAATTTCAGTATCTCTTGCCATGCTTTGGAAGTTCTCCTCAATTATCTCTTGGAGTGGAGTATCTGTGCCTTTCAGACTATCCTCTTCTCCTTCAGGGATTCCTATGAGGCGAACGTTTGCTCTTTTGGAGTGGTCCCACAATTCTCTCAGGGAATGATCTGTGTTTGCTCTCCACTTCCCTTCCTCTTTGAGCATTTAGGAGTGTTCAAAAGCTTTTTCTTCAATGTCAGAGATCCTTTCTTCTGCCTGCTCCATTCTGTTACTGATGGATTCTACTGTATTTCTCAGATCTTTGAGGACTGCAAGTTCTTGCCTCAATGTGTCAAAATCTCTGGTGAATTTGTCTTTGAATTCATTGAATTCTTGAGACAACTTTTGAATTGCTCATTGAATTTCTAATTCCATCTTTACCTCCATTCTGTTAATCTTATTTGCAATCCAAATTCTGAATTTGATTTCTCACATCTCAGCCATTTGTTTATGAATGGGATCTTCTGTTGTGTCTTTGTCATTCCTTGGGGGCATTGATCTACTCTGATTATTCGTGTTGCCAGAGTTTTTCCACTGATTCCGCCCCATGATTTTTTTTCACCATTTGGCTAGAGAAGCCGGCAAGGTGAAATTGAATTGAGGGCGATATATAATTAACCAGCCCTTTACCAAAGAACTAGGACTGGTGATTGGCTGCTTTTCCCTTAGAGCTTTACAGAGGTCTCATTCAGAACTACTGCCTGAAACTCTGGGCACCTGCTTGGTGTTGTGAGGCTAGATGGTGCTGACTGGTATTCAGCTAGTCTCTGTCCAATCCTAGTGAGTCAGTGACTTTGGGCTGAAATCTCAACTGTGAAGATATATAAGCAGCTAAGACACCCCCCCAACACACAAGCAACAACTTGAAGGGGAGAATCCCATACTTCCACAACATAACCAGGGTACCACCTTGGTGGGTCTCTGGGTGATCAGCCCAGGTCAAGAGTGCCAAAGCAATTGTCCCAATTGACACAAACACTGATCAGGTAGGAGAGTTCAGAAGGTCTTCAGCATCTAGGCAGTGGGGTCCACTGGCCTACCCCAGTGGGAGGGGCTGTAGAGCTGCCACCACTGTCAGGGGTGGTGCTGCCACTTTTGGGGATGGTCCCGCAGTTTTGGGTACTGTCATGAGTTGCAGGAGCCAGAGGTGAGCTGGAGGGCATTGCCAACAGCCGCAAAGGTCATAGGAGCGGGGTGGGGAAGCAGAGGGTGGAGCTGCTGACCCCTGGCCTCAGGCTGCAGGACCTAGGTGGGAAGCCGGAGGGTGGAGTTGCTGGCCTTAGGGAGTCTCAGGGCTTGCAGGAGCCAAGCAGGAGTTGCCAGCCACAGGCTGTGGGTCTCAAGAGCCTGGCGGGGAGCTGAAGGGCAGAGTCACAGGAGTGGGGGATAGTCGCTGGCCATGGGCTGCAGGTTGCAGAAGCCAGGTAGGAGTCACCACCATAGCAGTAGGAGCCTGGCAGGGAGCCTAGCTGCCTACCATGGGCTGCAGAGCCGGGGAGCTGGTGGGCTGTAGTCCCCAGTGGTCGGTAGTATGGGACCCAAGCTATGCTCTTTCCAACACGGGGCAAGTCTCTCTCTCCTTGTGACTCTCCACCTCTATAAAAGTTATAGTTTCAGTGCAACTGTCCCACAGCTCATGAGGTGTCCCGCTCTAGGAAAAATCTGCCAAACACTCTGGATTTTGTAGGGGGTAGTCTTCCAGACCACCAGGAGAGGAGTAGGGGGTGGATTGGGAGTTTGGGGAGGTAGGGAGAATATTAGATAAACTTTTGGCCCAGGCAGTCTCTTGCCTGGGCTCGCACAGTATCTCTCTGCGGAGGGAGTCCCGGCCCTCAGTTGTTCTCTCCCCTTTGGTGAAACAAAAGGACTTCTGTTCTCTACTCACCTCACGTCGCTCTCCTAGGGGGGGTGAGGGGGTGGGAAGGATTCCTATCCTCTTTGGGATGGGTTTTACACATGAAATTTGTTTCCTTGGAGTCCCAGCTTGTCACAGCAGGGTGATGCGAACCTATTGATCCTCTCTGTCAGCTCAACTACCAATCTTCCGCTTTACTGGGTTATTTCTGGCCATTATTTCTCCTTCTGGATGGGACCCTCTGCCAAAACCTGGCTTCAGTTGGCCATCTTGTCTTCCTCCTGCTGATGATTTTGGTGTCAAATCTAAGAGTATGCTGCCACCTGAGGTCATGAAGACTTATCCCTATGCTCCAAAAGCTTTATGTATTTAGCTGTTATAATCAAGTTGTTGAACCATTTTTAACTAATTTTCAATTACTGAATGAAACAAGCATCCAACTTCATTCTTTTATATGTACTTATTCAGTTGTCCACCTCCATTTGTTGAAGAGACTCTCTTATTCCATTGAATAGTCTTATTACCCTTGTTGAAAATCAATGGGCTATGGATGTTTGGGTTTATTTCCAAACCCTCAGTTCTTTTCCATTGGCCCACATGTCTATATCATGCTGGTGCCATCAGGCTTTGATTACTGTAGCTCTGTAGTAAGCTTTGAAATCAGAAAGTATGACTCCTTCAACCTTTTCTTTTTTAATATTTTTTATTTACTTAGGGACTCTCACAATTACATGTGATGTTGAGTATTGGTATTTATTTCCATTTCTGCAAAAATATCATTGGGATTCTGATTGGAATGCATTGAATATGTAGGCTGCTTTGGAGAGTATTGTCATCTTAACAACATCTTCCAGTCCATGAATATGATATTAGGCCTTAAATTTTCAGAAATATTTTACAATTTTCTGCATATAGCTTTTTCACCTCTGTGGATATATTCCTGAGTATATATATTCCTGACATATTTTATTCAGGAATATAAATATATTATACTATCAGGAATAGTATATATATTCCTGATATATTTTATTCTTTTAAATGTAATTATAACCAGAATTCTTAATTTTCTTTTTAGATTATTAATGGTTGGCATATAGAAACACAACTGAGGCCCACTTCTCCAAGAGTGACAGCCCTGATCTTTCAGCAGGCACTGGGGAATTGCAGTGGTCCATGGTCTTCTTAGTTTGACTTGACCTTCTTGATGTGGGAGTCCTGCCCTCCCAGCAAGCTGGTGAAGAATAATTGCAGTGCAAATTCTTGGCCTGCTACATGTAGCCTATAACTTCTGTCCTCTACATGGGGCTAGGTGAAGGAAGGGAGACCCCTTCTCTGAATAGAGTTTCTGCAACATGGGGCTTGTGGGAGAGAATGAAAAATGTTGACAATCCACCCCTTCTTGGGTGATTCCAGAAGACGAACTTGGGAAGGAAGTGTCATGTGTCAAATGTCACAGACTATCACCGCTTTGAGATTTAATAACTTCATTTGAATGAATAGATCTCCATCTGCTATATGGCCTCAGGACAATTTCCAGAGACCTTAATTAATATATAATTTTCTTCAGTTAAAGGTTATTGGGAAGAAAGTTTGCAAGGCCCTCCCTTCCATCATTGCAGAAGTTGGTCTCTTTTCCTGTCTCTTAAATGTCATCTGTGTTCCATTGAAGAGTCCTTGCCTATCTCTACTCCAGCCTTTCATCTCAACACCAGACTTCCATATCTAGCAGATTACATGTCATCTAACAAATTTGGTTTTTCTTCCTCAAAAATGTTCTCTACCGGCCTCTTCTTCTTCCACTTAGTTAGTCAAATCAGAAAGCTGAGCATCAGCCTGAATGCCTCCCTCTTCACATGTCATCCATCCATCAGCAAGTCTCATCGGTGCTGTCTCTCACATACAGCTAGAAACTCTCACTCTGTTCCAATTCCATGGCTGCTGAGTCTGAATCATTCCCCCTCACCAGGTCTATTAAAATATCCTTCCTTCTCATAAGCTTTTCGCTTTCATTCCTGCTCCCCCTCTAATCTGTGCATCATACAGCCCCCAAAGTGGTATTTTATCTACATGTAATTTAACCTGCATGTGTGCTCACCAATGGCTTTAGCCCAGTAGGTACTGGCTACTCCTTCCTTCTCCTTCCAACCTCCTCTGAGCCTCACCTTGACCTTGGTGTTACAGTCCATTCCCCTTTCTGCTCTCCTCTGCCTGAAGCTCTCTCCTCTCCCTCAGCATGATTGGCATTTCTCCTCTTTCTGTTTCAGCTTAAATGTAACCCCTTCTAAGACGCTTTCTATGTGGCTTTTTTCTTTTCTGTTATTCTCTGTCGCTCCAGCCCATTCATCTCCTTTGCTGTTCTTGACATGGTTTATAATTTATAATTTGTTTAATGATTTATTGTTTGCTCCTGGTCCCACTAGATGGTAAAGTCCTGGATCACAGGAACTATAGTTGTGTTGCTGATCACTCTGAAATAAATAACTATAAGTAATAATAAGAGATCCCACATACCAAGCATTGAACATGTGCCAGAAACTGTTTTAAGACAGATATGAATACATATGTGCATTCACACACATGCATACATATGTATGCACATAGACACATATGTATGCATTTATATACATACTCAATTAATCTTCACAACAATCCTACAAAGTAGATAACTTTATTATTCTCATTTTATAGCCAATTAAACTAAAGCACAGGAGGTCAAGTGTAACCCAAAGTTATACAGTGAGTGAGCAGCTGAACTAGGTTACATCAGAGTCTATCCTCATAAGCATTCTGGCCCCTTCTCAGAGCAGTGATGGGAACAAGGCAGGTGCTCAGTTAATATCTGTAGAATGAATAAACAACAAGTGAAACAAAATGAAGATGTTATCCCCAACAGCAATGCTCCCCATGAGAGCTTTCCAGGATGAGGGAAATGTTCTAAGTCTGTGCTGTCCCGTACAGCAGTTACTGGTCACCTATGGCTACTGAGCACTTGGAATGTGGCTACTGTGACTCAGGAAATGAATTTTGATTTAATAATTTAAACACCATCGTACACATTGCAGTCTGAGACTTTTGAGATGGTATCACATTTGATGTTTTGAGGTTTACACAGTCTCAATGAATTGAACTCCAAAGACAGATCACAAAATTCTCCTCTGCATTTCTTTTTCCCCAGTGCTTTCTGCCCCCAGTTTTTAAAACTCTTTTCTCCTCCCACTTATTCATTCCAGCCTGGAAAACCAAGCCTCCTCCCCTGTGTGTGGCTCAGCAAAGCCATTTTCTCCATCTTTTCAACAGTGCCCCAATCAGTCCTCTAAGAGTATAGAAGTAGTCACCAAATGCCTGATGTCCACTTAGGATGGAGTACCAGGGAAGGGTGGAGGGAGACACAAAGACAAGAAGACAAGGTCCCTGTCTGATGGTGAAGTGGGGAAATTAGACTTACAAAGTAACCCTACATAGAAAGGCCTCCATCAATAGGGCGATTTTGGGTGAAGGCTGAATGTCTACGTCTGTCACCTCAGGGTTCCAACTGGGGCTCTGGAGTGTTACTTTGCAGAAATTGCTGTAACATGGCACCAACCCATACACCCTTGAACCAGAATAAATGGATGGGGTTGTGATTGATTTCAAAGTCAAGCTCATGACAGACATAATATGGTCTTACTGACATCTAGAAAGAGACAACTGGCCTCAGTGCAGGGAACTTATATGCCACTCCAATAGCCATCCTTATTTTTAACAGAAATAAAATCAAAGAAATAGTAAATAAAAATCAGACTGAGACTCACTTATTAAAAAAGAAGAAAAAAAGTGATACAGAGTAGCCTCCAAGTCGTGGGCAATTACCACTCATATTCTCAATCAAATCCAATCTTGAGGCAGTGAAAATGCATTTCTTTCCTCCCACTATTTGCATACTTGGAATCTTACTCACATTGTATGTAGGTTAGGACAAAAAGATGTTGCTTTGTTTGGATTTTGCTTTTGCTGTGGAATCCATTATAAAGCAATGCGCTTTGTATGTCAAAGAGCAGAAAGGCTTCACTTCCTCTTTTCAAAAAGATTTGAGCATTCTCTATTTGATTATTAGATGTGTACTGCTCTAGATGCCACAGAGAAGCAGGGAATTTTTTCACTACAAAGGTCTTTCTATCTTAGAATGAGTCGTACAGTATCATGCCTCTGAAAGTGAAAATTTAAAGCAGTTATCTAAATACCACTCTACAAATAGGAATCATTAAAATACACAGAAACACCCTTTTCATCCAGGTATGAAAAAATTACCAGAGTACAGGTGGGGTGACCAGGTCTTTGATTTTCAATTTCACTCTTTCAATAAAAGCAGTTCATTATACACAAAATCAAAAGAGATTGCATCTTGATACCTAAGACTTTTAAAAATTACATCACAGAGCAAAAAGAAAAAAAATAGAACTCAAACAGAAAAGAACTAGACCAACTATCCCAGTCTACTTTACAGTGATGAAAATATCTCTAAGAAATGAACTCCTTACTGTGGTTACTTAACTCTAGACTTTCCCAAAGTATGCTCCTAAGAACACTAGTTCCATGGGCTGTACCACAAAGAAAGCCTTCCGCTGGGATGCTCTCAGTCCATATAACTAGGCAAAACAGTTGGGTTGTTTACATAAATATTGTCAGCCTTCACATGTACCCTCCACCACTCACCTGCTGTTAGATAAAAAGTCATAATGCAAGCAAGTCTTAGGCAAAATTTTTCCATAAACATTTGTATTTAATACGTGTATGTGTCCCGATACAAAATACTACCCTGTTTATGTTAAATGCCAACTAACGTCAATCACTACACTAATCCTATAATACAGGCTTAGGAAAATTTGGAAATCCTCTTGGGAGTTTGAAGCACTCATGAACATGTTAAAGGCTCTGACAAGTCCTGCAAAAGGGAAAACTTGGCTAACACCAAAGGTTGTCTTAGCTTATTTAGCCTTGGAAACCTCAAAACTCAATGCATCAGAGGAAAATAATGATTCTATGTTCAAAAAGCAACCTACTAATAAACATTCTTCCCCAAGTGGATTCCAAATAAGAGCTGATGTTAGATATCATGCCAATTCCAGCCAGGTCTTTGCATGTGAATAAATTAACATTCCAATTCATAAATCATTCTCCTGTGAGTTTAATGTGTAAGGAGCTATCCTTCGGGAATCTAACGTCCTCTAATGTGGTAAAACTGAATGTTTGGATCAGCAAAATTCACAGGTCACAGCAACCCTTCCTTGAGAGTATGGTGTATATATATATAGCATCTACAGGAACGTGTTATGGAAAGAACATAGCTGCTACCATTTAATTTACTCTTCTTAATAATATATGGCAGAGATACTACTGCTATCCTTTTATAGGAGAGGAAATAAATGTTTCAAAGGCTGAACAAGTTTCTAAAATCATTGAGCAATTAAGCAGCAGAGTCAGGATTAGAATACTGAGCAGGGCTGCTTGAAAGCACAAACTCTTAATCACCAGCCATACATTCAAGCAGACCCCACACCTGTAACCAGGCAATTGGGTTCATCACTCCTCCAAGTCCATGCCTCAGCAATGAGCCAATCCCCTCTGCCACAGACAGCTCCATGGATGTTCAATCTGTACAGCTGCACGGGGTCCAGTGCTGGAGTTACCGCTTTGTTCTTGTCGTAAGGAAATTCTTAATTTTTGAACAAGGAGCCCTGCATTTTTATTTTGCACCGAGCTTCCCAAATGTCAAAGTCTGAGCTGTGCGCAGCACCTAATCTATAGTTGACACAAAGCTTTAAAAGCGTCAGAGAATTCAGCCTAGACTGCTGCCCATTCTGGAGGTTAATTTTGGGACATGTTGTCCAGTTCTAGATTATGAGAAAAGGTTCTGCCCTTTTACAACTCGAGTGGGAAACAACTAAAACCCCATTATTCAGTCTCTTAATTTCTCTGGGGAGAGTTTTCCAAACTCATGAGCAACAAGGCAGGACCTTCCCAGCCTGTAACCCGAGAACCACTCCTATGGGATTAATGCCAACAAAATGACAAGTGATTTTGTGGGCACAAATACGTGGTTAATGATGCTCCAGATATATCAAACTCCTTTACCCTCTACTCCAGATATATCAAACTCTTTTATGTAGCTGAAACAACTGGTTAGACAATCAAACCGTACCTATTTCTCTTGTCCACCCAAAAGAGACTGGAAAAAGGCTAGACACTTTTTTTTCTATCCCATCCTCCTTTAAAGGTAGGTTTCATCATGTGACTCAATTCTGGTTAGAGGGAAAGGGAAGTCTTCTAGGAAACTTTGGGAGAAAGCTTTTTTCTTTGTTAATAAAAGTCACTATAGGAAAAGATCTTTTTCACTACCACTTCATTGCCCACTCCTTACCTGGATGTTGGTTGGCGCTATGGCAGCCATCTTGTGAAATGAGGTAAAATGCATGACTATGGAATACCAGCAGCTAAATGGTAGACAACCATTGTACCCTGCTGACACCAAGGAGCAACTGAACCCATGCCGTTGACCTCCTAGTTAAACCATTATTTGTTTAAATCTATGTTAGGTAACATTTAAAAAAATTTTGCGACCAAAGTCATTCTTAACTAAGCAGATAATCTGATCCCTTTTATCACAGAACATTCCTTCCATTATTTGTTGTAGGTGACACAGTTCATTGTTTGTCCTGAGCAGCTCAGAATAGGCCCCTAAAGCACCTTGGCCTTCCCTCTATTTTAAAACTCAACACATTGGGCCCATACCTATTTATATTTATGTCTCTATCATTAGACTGGGTCCATTCTTGTGGCATAGCCTGTATCTTACTATGCATCCCAGTGCCTAGCACCTGTGACCTTTTAAAATTTTATTAAATAAATTGATACTGCACCAGCTAACACTTTCCTCAAGGACAAAAATATTACTCTTCAGAATTTTTTCCTTTTGAAACTGAGTTAAACAATGAAATATCTGCCAGTTAAAGTTTTGATAGGTGATAGCTTTAAAAAAGAAAAAATAGTATTGTGTGACAATTGAGGAACATTAGGTAGAAAATTGACTGGGTTTTAGTAGGACATCATTGGTTCTTGCCAGTGGCTGATAGGATATGGTCCCGTCAACAGTCATGGTGTACTGTGGCCTGCTGTGGCACAGAGGTCAAAAGCAAGGCTATGAAGCCATACCACTTGGGTTCAAGTCCCGGCTTTGCCACTTACTTGATGGGTGTTTCCCAGCACGCTTCTGTCTCCTCTCTGAGACTTGCTTTCCTTATTCTAAAATAAGGACAGTATCTAACACAGGAAGGTTTATAAGGATTAAATAAAGAGGAGAATGAAAACCTGTGAAATGGGGTAAGGACTCCATCACTGTTAGCTGGTAGTGGTTTCTGTCTCAGGCGCTGGCAGTTGTTCCTCAAAAGCACAGCACACATCTAAGCACAAAGACATACAATAAATATTTAACAAAAAATCATATTAAAAACAGTAGGAAGTCTTGGATAACCTCTGAATAGCCCAACTGATCATCATATCAGACCTACATAGGATTTTAGAGCTTGGGGTGTGAGTTTAGTGGCTTGAATCCCCCTCATGGTTTAGCTATGTCTACTAACTTCACAGTGCCTCAGTTTCCTTAATTTTAAAATGAGAACAATAATAGTACCTTTGCTATAGGGTATTTGGGGGAGTGAGTAGATTCTGCATGGTGTCTGGTACTTAGTACGTAGCCCATAAAAGTTAGCTTTTTTTAATCCACCCTATAGGAGGCTCCAATGTACTGTGCTGGATGGAAATGTATATTTCATAAAAACATCCCTGGTTTTTTCTCTGAGCCCCTGCTGAAGCTTGTGACATTTAGCTACACATTAAGCAAGGGGGCAGTCTTGGAGCTCTTTCACCGTCTGTGTAACTGTGAGCCTTCACGTGCTAAGTATCTAACACATACTGCGTCACTTCTTGTCTAATAAAGCAAATTGTTCCTTGCAAGAGTAGCAATTCTCATTTGCAAATTCAGATCTAATTAGCTCTCTAAATGCAATTTGCAAATTGGATCCAAGCAAAGCATCTGGGGAAGCACTACTTCTGGTGAGCTGAGATGAACCATGGGCCCATTCTGCAGTTTGCCAGAGATGCTGCACAGGGCAACAAAACTGTGTCTGTGTTTCCAGGAAGTCCTAGAAGCAGCCGGCATCTTCCTTCCTTCTGCAGTTATAAAAGGAGTGCAGGGAGTTAGTGACACACTTTTTCGGGGCCTGAGGAGGCAAAAGGGAGCCATCAGGAAAGAAAATCTCCTAGTGATGTTCAGTCACATGGAGAGAGAAAATCAACAGCCAGAAGCAGACCTTGATGAGATGCATGTGGTGCAAACAGAAAAATTAAAGAGTGGCCCAGTGACTATATCCCTTGTGGGCAAGAGGCTGGTCTCTTATAGGCGGATGTCAATGGTTGTGGTGGAATTTTATTCTAAGAACACTGGACATGAAGAAGCAATGGGAAGCAAGATCCTAACTCAGAGGTAGGGGGTGTGAGAACATTTATTACATTTCCCTTCCCAGTTTCCATGTTTGCCACTGTTTTGGTAAGGCACTCAGTGCCTTTGGGGGAGCCTTGTGGTGGTTTAGGTGCCGTTGATTCCTGGGGGATGAGGAGAACAAATAACTCAGGCCCAGCCAGAGGGAATTTTCAGAGCTTTTGCTGAAATAATTTAGAAAGGCATTTGCTTTCCCTTTGGACATTAAGCTGGTAGAAGGCCAGCCCGGGGCTGCTGGAGACACCCAATGGAGACTCTGCTTGAGAGTTAAACCAACACAGAGGAAGGAGTAAGGAGGTGGAGAGAGGGAGAGAGGTGGGTGAGCGGGATCATTGTGGGAGAATCTGCGCCCAGCCAGCCATGAATCCTCTGAACGTTTCAGTTATAAGGCAGATAATTTCCCTTTTTGCCTGAGCCAGTTTAAGTTTGATTCTGTCACTTGCAACTGAAAAAAAAAATCTGAGTCATTACTGAGGTAAGGGGAAAGTCATACCTATTTACACACATAATACATGTTCCTTTGTTCCCAGCCACCAAGTCTTCTATGGGATCTCTCCATCAGTCTGTGGTGGCCATATTTTCTCAACCATTTCCCCGCATAATCAGCGTATCTGCTCAAACAGAATTTTTCTCATAGAATAACTGAATGAAATCTCTGAAAGTCAGAACTATTCTGAAAACCTGGGGCATGTGAAGAACCCGTAACTTACTGATAGTAAAGTCTCATTACTCTTGTGAATTCCTGAGGTGTGCATTTCAAATGCATATTCCTCCATTTGGTAATCAGACTAAAAATAGCTTGCCTATACTCTCTGGCTACAGATGGAAACACATTGCTCAGAAGCCCTTGCACCACCTCTCTGCAATAGACTTTAAGCTGGCTAGTCAATATTTGGACCCTACAAGAGAATCCTGGGGGAGAATTCAGCCCACACAACTATTCTGCCATCTCAACCTTTTGGGAGTGACCCACTTCAGTAATACAGTTCCTCAGTATCTCAGTAACATGTGATCTCACAGAGTTGACACCCTATGCCTTAGAAAAATTCTCCTGGGAAGCTGTGCAAAGCCAAGTTTGTTCACTCCAGCCCTGCGTTCTGTGTTCTGTGCACTACACATGATTACTTCGGAGTTGATCCATCTCCAGTTCGTACAGGTTGGCAGCTGGCAAAGGGCACTTATTGCTATAGCTTCTGGGATGAATGATGGAATCACTATCTTGTTTTCGTAATTCACAGGACTATCTCTGAGCCAGGCTTCGTGGCTCACGCCTATAAGTCCTAGCACTCTGAGAGGCCGAGGTGGGAGGATCCCTTGAGCTCAGAAGTTCAAGACTGACCTGAGCAAGAGGAAGACCCCATCTCCACTAAAAATAGAAAAATTAACTGGGTGTTGCGGTGGGCACTTGTAGCCCCAGCTACTTGGGAGGCTGAGGCAGGAGGATCATTTGAGCCCCAGGGTTTGAGGTTGCTGTAAGCTATAATTCCATGGCACTCTCGCCTGGGCAACAGAGTGGGAATCTGTCTCAAAAACAAAAAACAAACAAACAAAAAATAGGACTATCATTTAGCACTTAGTATGTACCAAGCACTGTATTAAACATTGTATACTTACCAATTAAATATTCACAAAACTCCATGACATAGGATCTATTGATGTCTCCAGTTTATAAATAAGGAAATCAAGACTCAGAGCAGATGAGCACAATTCATATGCCTAATAAATGTTGGAGCCAAAGTTAAATTCTAGGGCCATCCCCTTTACTTTCCGCTGAACACGTTCTTACTGGCTACTGCCCTTAGACTCCTATGAATTGATAAGACGCAAGAGCAGCATGAATTCCTAGTAACGCTCACTTAGCACCTTCCTGTGCCAGGCACTGTACTAGGCTTTGGGAACACAGCAAAAGACAAGGGAGACAAGTCTCTGGCCCCATGAAGCAGCAGAGAAGCCATTACAAAGGAAGGTCCGTGGTATTCTAGGGAAAACAGGACTGGGAAGTCAGATATTTCCATTCTGGTATCTGCTTACTCTGAAACCAGTTGGTGATGGGCACTTGGCAGAACTGATTGCCCTTTGGGATCTCAGTTTTCTGGTCACTAGTAATAATGTTAAGTTCGATGATCTCTACCCCTTCCTCCAGCCCTGACATTTGCTGAGTCTTCCTGGGTTCTTAAAGATCAAGCATGGAGGCAAATCTATGCATAGTTCTCAAATGTAGTGAACATCAGAAAAACCTGGGCCCTTGTTAAAAACACAAACTTCCAGATGATAACCAGAGGGCTGGATCTAGTTCTGGGATGGGGCCCCAAATATGTATTTGTAATATATCTTAGAGGCGATTCTGATGCACATGTGATTGGAAAGCCTAGTATCCAAAGCATTGGCAGCACTTGGGAGCTTATCAATTCAGGGCTGGTTCTCCATCTCAGACTTAGCATTTTTACCAAGACTCCAGATGATTCATCAATCCACTGAAATATCTTTAGAAAGGGCATAACCTGGTTAATTTCAATACCACCATAAATGCTGATGCCGAAGAAACCACACTACCCCTTGTACATCAGTCATTAGTTTAGTTTTTCTTCAGGTAGATTTTCCGAACCAGGAGAGATGTATAATTGTTGCTTAGAAAGGCCAGTCATGACAGTGTATTTCAAATTACATTTGGCAGAGCCCTGGGCTTCGGTCCTCCGGGGCCACCTGGGGATAGGGATTATGTGAGGCAGCCTGGACTGAGCTGGCTCCAGGCTACAAACTCCACTTCAAACGCAGCTGCTTTGCTTTGATCAGTTTTAGAAATTGGGATCTCGTTTGATTTCCTTAGATAATGGGGATTTTACTGCCTTAATTCTTTTCTCAATCATCCTGATGCTCCAGTGTCCATCAGTGCCACTGGCACCTTTCCCATATGACCCAAGAGATGGGCTTAGAGAAAGAACCTGGTTCCCGTTTCCTCTTTGCTTCCCTTGGGGACAGAGATACGACCCTTCAAAATGTCAAAACCCATTCCTGCTCCCAGGAGGACTGTTAAGTTACTTTTCTGTTCTATTTTAATGTGCAAGAAGCAAGACAGACGCTAATGTGGAAAATTCTGAATTTGGCTCATATGCCATCCCTAGTTTGTCCTCTGACAAAAGTTCCATGTATCTTTTCTAACATACCAAAAAGTTTCCACCAGTCAATGGGAATTTGATACTTAAGGTAAACGTTAGCGGTTTGGATCTTTCTTTAGAGCAAATATTTTGGGGATATCTGTAGTGATTAGCATTGCTTGGTCGCTGTAGATTTAGTCTCAGAATTCACTTAAGAAAGAAGCTACAAGAGGCCCAGGAAAAGATAACTTCATTTTTAGTAACAATGATGAATGAGTCTCAGTTGGGATGATTATAATAATCACCAAGGAGCTTTGAAAACTCCTGATGCTATAGCAACACTCCAGCCAATTACACAGCCCTCTTTTTCTCTCTCCTGGTGCTTCTCCCCTGCATCCAGGTGATCATTTCATCCATTCATTCAACAATTTTTTATTAGATATCAACTATGTACTAATTGGCATGTACATATCAGAAATTCAAATATCTTGTCCTTCTGGAACTAACAGTACTCCCAGAAAAACTTCATTTAAAAGAAAATCTTTAGGGAACATAGAGCATCAGTGTGACAGATACAGACTCTCTGAGAAGGTAACATCTGGGTTTGGGGTTGACACCTGAATTTAAGGACAGAATAAGTTTTAGGAAAATCTGGGGAAGGAAAATCTTAACCATAAAAAATAGTAAATACAAATGTCCCGAAAGGAGGATGAGCTTGGTGTATTCAGAGGACCAATAAAAAGGTTAAGGTGCAACAGGCACAGCTGGGTTGAACCTATAGTCCTAGCTACTCAGGAAACTGAGGAGGGAAGATCACAGTTTGAGCCCAGCTTAGGCAATATAGCAAGACCCTGTCTCTAAAAAAAGATCTGGGTGATTGAAACAAAGTAGAAGTGAATAGGGAGTAAAGTACAGAAGGAAATGAGATCCTAGAGGTAGATAAGAACCCGATTGTGTAGGTCTTAAAGGCCATAAAAAGGATAGTGGAAAAGACCATTTCCTAAATAACTTCAACAGTAGGAAAATAACTACATGGAAGTTCAACCAGTAACATGAACAATGGCCTGTATTCTAACATAATGATTTCCAATTTTATTTTACTTTAGTTTTTGTAGAGGGGGCAGAGTTGGTACAATTATTGTATGGCACACATGGTCACTCTTCCTTATATATGTGATTCTCCTACACTTCCCTATACAGAGTAACAACTACCCACAGGACTGGGATATAGCCAGTAGTATCCACAACCAACACTACCCACACTCAAGATTTTCATTCACTCTATCATCTGCCCTGAATTCCTTTATCATGATGTCACACAGCACCACAAACCCAACACTATCAGAATACAGCCCATTTTTATCTATAAATGGGCTAATTTCTCATTCTATAGTCTCTATGTCAGTTGGTATCAGTATGACCCTAAGTCATTAGGTACTAGAGCTGTACAGGTGAGCGTGTGACATTATTTTCAATGTTCCCAAGTCTAATCTGCCAGGCAGTGGCTCTCAACTTCCGCTACACATTGGAATCATCTAGACCTTGAAACAAAGCAGTGATGCCGACATCCCACTCTTAGATTCTGGTATAATTTGTTTGGGTGCGGCTTGGGCATCACGAGTCTTCTAAACTTCCCAGGTGATTATTATGTGCATTTCAATTGAGACCCACTCATTAGCTGTTACTAAAATTGAAGTTATCTTTTCCTGGGCCTCTTGTAGATTATTTCCTAAGTGAATTCGGAGACTCTAAATTTAGAAGCACCAGACAAGGCTAGTCACTAAAGATGTCCCCAAAATACTTAGTCTAAAGAGAGATCCAGATTGCTGATGATTACCTTAAGTATCAAATTCACATTGACTGATGGGAACATTTTGGTTTACAAGAAAAGGCACAGTGAACTTAAAAGAACAACTAGCCTGGTATGTGAGCTCTCTCTTACTGCCTCCCTCAAACCTTGTAAATTGTCACAGAAACTTCTCTCTATAGACTCTCAAAGTAGGGATATAGTTTATTTTTGTTTAATTGGTCAAATTAATTCACCAAATGCTGCCTCTTTGGTTCTCATTGTCATCATGTTTCTCTTATGAGGCTATAAATGCTCTGTGAGCATAAACCAATATTGCTTTTATAGCTGTTGAACAAAGAATCAGAATTACTGCACCAAGCCTGCTAAGCACTTCCAGGTCTTGGAATCACATAGGCTAGCGTGCAAATCCCAGCTCTACCATGATATAGCTTAAGAGTCTTAAACGAAACATATAATCTCTTTGCTTATCTGTAAAATAAACAGAATAGTAGTCCCTACTTCATGGGATTTAATGAAAACTAAATAAGATAATGTATGTTCATGTTTTCCACAAGACATAAAAATCATCCCAGCATTTAGTGGCGTAAGACAATTGATTATTGTCTTATATAGTTCTGGGGGTTGGAAGGCTCAGCTAGGTGGTTTTCTCTTAACATCTTTTGTATGGTTGCTGTCAGATGGAAGTTGAGCCTAGATCATTGGATGGCTTCTTCACTCACATGTCTGGTGCCTGGGTTGAGGTTGCTAGAATAGCTGGGTAGTGGCCAGCCAGGTCTCTTTAGTCCCTTGTGGCTAGCTTGGACTTCCTCAATGAATGCTGAGCTCAGGGTTGTTAGACTTTTCATGTGGCAGTTTCTACCTGAATGAGTGTTCACAGACAAGACAGGAAGTAGAAACTGCTTGGCATTGGTCCTGACTGGTTCTCTGGGCTTGGGAATAGTCACTCCATGGCCTCCTGTAACTGACAGCAATTACAGTGCCCACCTGGATTATTCAAGGGGTAGGGGGAGACTCATCTCTCAATGGGAGGACTGTTGAGGAATTTGTGAACTTGTTTTGTCTACCACAATATATAAAGCATATGGCGCAGTGGTGTCAGTGCCCACTGTGGGCATCCCATCCCCATGCAAATCAAAACAGCCAGGACATGGATTAAAGGTACAAGCCTGCAAGAGGGGGGCTTCCCATAAGTGCAGGGAGAGCCCCGAGTAACCTCTGTCATGGCCTTTTATCGAAGCATTACACAACAGGTGTGGGGGGCCCACGCACAAGGACTACATGCTTAATGATCACTATGTGCTCTTTCCCCAGGGGCTTGACTCCCACCCTGTTGCACCACAAATGTCTAAAGTATAACACCTGCTTGCCAACAAGGAGATCCTATCTCATTAACACATGCAGTTGCTTGAGGGCTTGTCTCCGGGCTGCAAAACATCTCTATGCTAGCTAGGAGATTGTCTCGCTCCCAGAGCCTCCCTCAAGAACCAGAGGCTGCTTCTGTGAGCCTGGCGCTCAGTCTCTTACACAGTGGCACAAATGACGTTATACTATTTCAAACAGAATCTATTGTAATAGTCACTAAATGCTATCCTAGTCACCTTATTGTGATGTTCCCCAATCTCTTCATAAACTCCGTGGAATATAACATTGGCAAATGTGTATGTGTATGTGTGTATTGGGGTGGGGGAGACAGGAAACTATGACCAATATAATCATTGACAAGAAACATTTACTTCCCTGTCAGAGGTAATAAGTCACTCTCTATTTGTTCGGCACCATAGGACTACAGGAAGATGTTGTCATAATCCTTCCAAAGCAGTCATTGTGACTGTGTCTCAGAGGGGAAAGCCAGGGAGAGTCATCTCATTGGCAATGCAGGGTGTTCTGAGTGCTTTTGTTTAAAAGGTGGCACCACCAGCAAGAAACAGACTGTACCAGTGTGATGGTGAGTCACCAATTGAAATCATAGCTTCTAAGATTCCACTACCTGCCAATAGTGGGAGGAGTGAGATTGGCCCAGGGTCCCATCCCCTCCGTGGAAAAATCAAGTAAGTTTAGCCTTGGGGTGTGCATTAAGAGAGGAGAGGCCTTGCTGCTTCAACTATTTTCATATAAGAGGATTGCTAGATTTTTCTTAGGACAAAGGTGACCCACAATCTTTCTTGAAATGTATTTTGGAGAAAAAAAATCAAAAAGAGCTAAGCTAAGCAAGTAATATTTTATTTTATTTATTTATTTATTTATTTATTTTTTGTAGAGACACAGTCTCACTTTGTTGCTCTGGGTAGAGTGCCGTGGCATCACACAGCTCACAGTAACCTCCAGCTCCTGGGCTTAGGAGATTCCCTTGCCTCAGCCTCCCAGGCAGCTGGGACTACAGGCGCCCGCCACAATGCTCGGCTATTTTTCTGTTTTGCAGTTCAGCTGAGGCCAGATTTGAACTTGCCACCTTTGGAATATGGGGCTGGCTCCCTACTCAATGAGCCACAGGCGTCCCCCTAAGCAAGTAATATTTTAGACCGAAAGATAACTCATTATGACCAAGTTGGGTTTGTCTCAAGTATGTAAGGCTAGCAAACATTAGAAAACCTAATTGATAAATTCACCATATATCCTTATGTAATCCCTCTCCCTAACGGAATCTGGGCTGGTCTGTGACACTGAACAAGGCAGGAGAAATGCTGTGCTGATTCCAGAACCACACTTTAACAGGACTCAACAGCACCTACTCTTGGAATTTGGGATCCCTTAGCCACCATGTGAAAATTTGAGCTACGAAAGTGGAGAGACCTTGTAGAGACCACACAGAAAGGAAGAGGGCCTGAGATTCCATGGGGAAAGGCAGGCCCTGTTAGCCCATCATATAGTCTCGGGTACACTGAGACTTCTACCAGCCATCGCTACCAAGGCACCAGACATGTCATGAGCCATCTTGGACATTCCCACGTCAGATCAAGCTTCCAGAAATCTCCAGCCCCAGACACCATCTCACTACAACCTCAGGAGAGCACCAAAGAAGAGCAGGAGAACCACCTCGCTGAGCCCTCTCACCCAGATTTCTGAAAGATGGTAAAAATGATAGTTATTTCAATCTACTAACTATGGACATGGTTGTTATAAAGCAATAGATAACTGTAACATAGTAAAAGAAATGAAACATAAGATTATCTTAATGGATATGGCTATGCTAAAAACCCATCTGAAAAAGTTCTTTATTCATTGATGATTAAAAAAAAAACTTCTTCAGACTCAGAGAGACCTTATTCTCTTTATCTGAGAAAAGAAATCTATAAAAATTACAACAATCATTGTACTTGATAGCAAATCCTCATTTTGAGATCAAGAAAAAGACAAAGTTGCTTACTAATACCATCTCTAATCAGAATTACACTGAAGGCTTCATTCAATTTTGTAAGGCAAGGAAAATAAATAAAAGGCATAAGGATTAAAAAGGAAGAAATGAAATTGTCATTTAAAAAACTGTATAATTTTACATGTATATGTATAAAATCCCAAAGAAATTTCAGCTATATTATTATGATTGAAAGAATTAAACAAATTTTCTGAATATTAAAATCAATACCCAGGGCGGTGTCTTTGGCTCCGTGGGTAGGGCACTGGCCCCATGTACCAAGGGTGGCATGTTCGAACCCAGCCCCTGCCAAACTGCAACAACAACAACAACAACAACATAGCTGGGTGTTGTGGCAGGTGCCTGTAGTCCCAGCTACTTGGGAGTCTGAGGCAAGAGAATTGTGTAAGCCCAAGAGCTGGAGGTTGCTGTGAGCTATGATGCCACAGCGCTCTACTGAGGGCAATAAAGTGAGACTCTGTCTCAAAAAAAAAAAAAATGAATACACAAAAATCTATCACACTACTATAAACTAGATAGCAAAGAAATTGAGATGATAGCACTCATACCAGTATCAATAATATGTATTAAAAAGTCTAACAAAATGATTGTAGGGATTTTGAGCAAATTATAAAAAATTATTAATAGGCATTAAGGAATACATGGAAAAATAGTCATAAATTGAAACCCTCAATGTTGTAAATACATAAATTTTCTTCCAATGTGATTTGCAATGAAATTCCCACAAGTTTTTTAGGAACCCAAGAAGCTGATTCTAAAATGTATAAGGTAATACAAAGGATGAATAGGAACAACCACAACATGAAAGGTCATGTCCTGCTTTTGAGTTAGAATTAACTGTGGTCAGAGAAAGGCCAATGAAACACAACAAGTTCAAAAACAGAATTGTGCATGTAATGTGGGCATTTGCTGTATGACAGAGGTAGCATGGCAGTTTGGTAGGAAAAGGACAGATTTTAATAAGTGTTGCTAGGATAATGGGATATCCATATAGTTTTTAAAAACTTAAGAAAGCAGCCAGGGATGGTGGCTCATGCCTATAAACCTAGTACTCTGGGAAGCTGAGGCAGGAAGATCCTTTGAGCTCAGGAGTTCAAGACCAGCCTGAGCAAGAGAGAGACACTATCTCTAAAAAATTATACCTCTACCTATCCCAAATAATTATAATTAACTTATAATACAGGTAGGGAGAATAAATTATACAGTTTACAAAATAATATAGAAGAATACTTTGATGATTAAAAGATAGTAAGAATGTCAAACAAAACACAAAAAGCATTAATTCTAAGGAAAAGATTATATACCCACTATATATTGTTTTTAAAGTGCTGGTCATAAAGAAACCTTTCAGACATCGAAAAAATAAGCCATAGCTCGGAAGAAGATATTCGAAACACGTGTAACCAAGAAAGGGTTTATTTCCAGAAGATAAGAAGAACAAGAAAAGACAGACAACACCAGTCAGCAAAAAGCTCCAATCATTTCCTTTATAAAAGAGGAAATCTAAGTGACCAATGAAAAAGAGCTCAACCTCATTATTGATCTGGGATATATAAATAAACAGCAAAATGAAAACTCTTGCTATCTCCTGGATTGACATGTTTTAAACAAAAACACCAAATCTTCCAAGAATATAAAATATTTGAAACTCCCAGACCCAACTGGTGTAAATGGTATAACCACTTTTTTCACTGCATTTTCTACTCAAGTTAAAGACATACTTATCCTATGACTCAATGTTTTCAATCTTGGGTGTATACATTAGAAAAATGAGTGCACACGTGCCCGAGGATTATCACAGACCACAACAATGCAAAGCTCCGGATGCCCGTCCTCATAGAACACATAAACGCTGGTGTATTCACCCAATGGTATGCTATGCAGTAGTGAAAATGAACAAACAACACGGGGAAAAATCTGACAAACATATGTTGAGCCAGAGAAGGCAGTCAGAAAAATGCGAATCCATTTCTCTACAAGTTCAAAAACAGACATTTGGGGGGTTCATTTTATAAGTGGTAAAATTAAAAAGGAAATCACAATGTGGCCACCTCCAGGGGAGCAGGAGGAACCTATGATGCAAACAGGCCTATGAGCTGCTGCCATGATCTTTTACTGGTTGAGGGGGTAATTACTTTGGCTTTTATTTTATTATTTTATTTTTATTTCAGAATATTATAGGGGCATACGGGTTTGGTTACATAGTTTGCTTTGTACAGATTGAGTCAAAGTTACAAGGGTGCCCCTAATCCAACTGCAAATAAAAATTTTTTATGCACTATCCTTTGTGTTTATTATGTTTCATAATAAAAGCAAAAATGGTACAAAATCAAAGATGTACACACAAAAAATTTAGTTATAGAAGTATTAATTATAACTGTGTTTATAAACGGGCGAAATAAAAACTCAAAACATTGAATCACTGTCTTGTATTACGTGAAGGAATGGATTAAATATGTCACTACACTCAGAGTTTTTGCTGCCTTTAAAAATGATATTATAGAAGAATATTTCATGGCTTCAAAGACAATTGAGATATATATTTGGGTGGGAGAAGATGTTTATGATATATTAGGCACAATTATTCTGAGAGAGGATACCCGAGAAGGGTGAGGTCTGGGAGAACAGGTTTTGTCAAAGAGAGCACAAGGATACACTTGCAGGGTCCTCTCCATGGTCACTCAGCCCTTAGGAATTTGTAACTTTCTGGAACTTGGAAATTTCCAAGTTCTGTGAAATCCTGTAGTTCTGCGAGGGCTGGACTAGCATCTCCCACTTGATTCAAACTGGCCAATGAGAAGGGTACCTGTGGGGTGGAACGTCTTGACTGACTATAAAAAAGGGAAGATCAAGCTAGACGGGGAGCACGGCCATTTGGAATTCTTCTATGCCGTAAGCTCCCAGCTGGTGAATAAAGCCCTTCCTCTTATAAACGTGGTGTTTGGGTGCTCTTTCTCTCCGTTGGGCCTTGTCTTCCTGCAACAATTCCAATGTTTTAAAATAAACTATGAGTGCTTATGCACAAAAAAAGACTGGAAAAAACACATTATAATATTAACCGTAATTCTATTGGGATGATGATTTTATGAGCGATTTTAGGGTTTTTTTGTTTTTTTTTCTTTTTCATTTGTACAGTTTTAATTTTGAGCAATGAATATGGATTACTTTTGAAGGAAATAAAAAGGAAGCAGTATTCTATTGGAAAATAATAACAACAAAAAAAAAGAGCCTAGAGATCTCAGAAGGGAAGAAGCAACACAGTATTAATTAACAGAAAGGAAAAAGCCGTATTAAAGTCATATACTTGATATATAACAAGAGTGTCTATTATCTTATATATTGTATTATCTCTTGTAATTGTAGAAGTCAAAGGTGACTTGAGTATTACAATTTTAATACGGATTTTTCCTTTCTTAAAAAGTGTATACATTTTTTGGCACCCTCTGTATTTGTATTTGGAAAACACCTGGACTCCTACCAGCTCCTATGAGCCAATTTAAATATCACTTTTCCTTGCCAGTGGCCACCCACTTGGTTGCTCTTCCTCAGCATGCTCCAATAGTAAAATCAAATTCTGACTATCTGCTTTGAAAAGTAGGACAATGGGTGGGGAGAGGGAAGAAGAGATCCTCTAAGAACAGCCTGCTTCTAATCAAAAGGAAGTAAAAATCTCCAAATGTTATAGAAGTTAACAGATTACTCTCCTCCATCTAGTTTGCTGCCTGTTATAGAAACCAAGGCAGGAAAAACAAAATGTAATCAACACAGGAAATCAGGGAAGTCATTTCAATGTACAGTACCAACACCTTGTAAGATGTTTGGGGTGGGGTGGGCAGTGAGACAAAGGGCAATGGTCATATTTGCTCAAATCTGATTTCCCGTTAAGGTGGTACCTGCAGACTTCTAACAGTGGGAAGTAGAGGAAGTTTCATAGTCAGTGCAAAGGCATTCCCAATAGCCAGGTAGGTTCAACCTCTGCACACCTGTTTGCTCATCAGAGTGGAATTTCCCAACTGGTAAGCTGTGGCACACTGGTCTTTTCACTGCTATTGTAAAGGAAAATAAACATCTCAGGACCACCCTTCCAACTCCTTATGCAAAAAGGAAGTAAGGCTGAGGCACCTATGAAGGCTGGCCCCATAGACTATTCAGAAATCCCTTCCCCCCACCAAAAAAAAAAGAAAAAAAAACAGATGCAAGGAAAGGTGACTGAGCTCTCCCAGAGTTCTCAGGTTTTACACCAGTAACACGGTGAATTTAGACAGGGCTGAAACTTGAAATAGGGGGAAAAAATATCCAGCCATCTTATCTCTCAGTTCTGTGTTCTATTTGCCAGAGACCACTTGTTTTTGGAAAATTGTTTTAACAAATAAAGTGAAAGGTAAAATCTCCCCTCCCACCAAAAGGAGAATTTTTTGCTGGCTTCCCATAAGAAAGGACATACAAATTGTATTAGGTCTGGTGCTAAGTCTAGTTTCTAAAACTAAAATCTAATTCTACACTCATAGAAAATTACAAGTTTATCTTTGTAGGTGCAGAACAGAGACAAGACAGGATCAAACATTCTGCCCCGTACCGGGGACATCTACATAATTGATTCTTCTTTCACTCTTTCCTCTTCAACATTTGCCTTATCTTGTGTCAAATATAGAGTTTCTTGTTTTTTATAAGAATATAAACCATTTTGTCTTATAATCTACCCCACGCCTCCTTTTTTTCATTTCTGTATGATCTACTCCCCTTTAAATACTGAAACTTCCAAGTTCCCCTGTGGAAAAAACAGCCACAGATTTGTCTGTGGTGTTTTTTTTCCTGAGTGCATCCTCAGCTTTGGCTTAATAAACTCCCGTTGATTTGAGATCTTTGACTCAGTCACATTTGGAGGACAATAGGCAGTATTGATCCCCTTTTATAGAATATTTTATGGCAGGTAAAGTAAAAAAAAATTAAGTGGAAAAAAGATGTTAATAACATATTATATATGTGTGTGTAGCATGCAACTACTATAATTTTATTGTCTTATATGTGTCATTACATAAAAGATTGGGATATATTGGGGCTTCTATAGGCCATCCTCACGTTAATAAAGTTTAAAGAAAAGAAGATCAGGGGTAAGGGTAGGAGAGGGCTTAAGGATGGCAGTAATATTATTCGATAGAAGGCCACTTATTATTTAGCAGATGTACTATAAAAAACAATTGCCATAAAAGAGGGGTTAAATGAATTTGGGAGGAGCTATGTTAAATAAAGGTTAAAGGTATACATCATTTTAGGAATTCCTATTGTCTTCAACTAACTAAAATATACTGTGACCCTCCAAAAAGTAGAAATGGTATGGAGCTGAAGGAGCTTAAGAAATTTCAACCCAAAATATGACTTTGGTGTCAAGAATATTTTGAAATAAAGGCCTTTCAAGAGCTGGATGTGGTGGCTCACGCCTATAATCCTAGCACTTTAGTAGGCCAAGGTGGGAGGATCATTTGAACTCAGGAGTTAGAGACCAGCCCGAGCAAGAGCGAGATACATCTCTACTAAAACTAGAAAAAAGCAGGGCATTATGGTGGACACCTTTAGTCTTAGCTACTCAGGAGGCTGAGGCAGGAGGATCACTTGAGCCCAGGAGTTTGAGGTTGTTTTGATCTAAACTGAGACCTGACACTTCAGCTTGGACACAGAGTGAGACTCTTGTCTCCAAAAAAATAAATTGAAAAAAGAGGGCTCTTCAAGATCAAAAAACATTGGAAGGGGCTTTCCCTCTATTAGCATAAACTACACTGACCAATCAAGGGAACAATTGACCTCTTTTCCCCTCTGTGTTATCTCATATTGCAGGAAAAATGATCAAGAATGCAACCAGATCTGGCCCAAATCATTTTAAATATAATACCCATGTCTCAGATTAATTCAATTTGCCAAGAGAATAATTTACAAGTCAATCTGTTCCCCTCATCCATCCATCCTCCCAAGTATCTGTTTATCCTCCCTAGCAACCATTTATTGCCTCTAAACAGAATTACCTATACTGCTCATCTTCTCCTCCCTGTAAAATGTAAGTATAAATAAATGTATCTGGATCCCATTGGGATATGAAAGAATCACTCTTTGATTCTCCCCATGTGCACAGTAAATAAACCTTTCTTTTATTAATCTGCCTTAATTGTGAGTTGTGAACTTTCCAGGGGAAAGGGGAAGTTTCCCATCACCCCGCAGAGATAATCAGGCAAAAGCTTTCTGACTGTAGAATATCATTTGAGGAATATTCTTTGCAAATTGCTGCAGTAAAGTAATCCTCTCACTGCTGTACCCACGCCTCATTGAATGTGTAGTGGAGAGTGGATTTGTTTCCCCACAACATTTTGATCCTTCCCATCTGATGGAATGTCGTCCTCACACTGGCTTCTTCCCGTTATTTATGGCAAGCGAGGAGCCTGATAGAGGTGGAACTCCTAATGAGTGTCAGCAGCTTTCATCAACCTGAATCCAAAGCCTTTGCAAAATGACCTCCCAGAACTCAGGGGTATTCTGTTGCTGGAGCTGTTAGCACTTTGCCGGAGAATAGAGTTTGTTTTCATTTTCAGCGTACCTCCTCTCTCTGAAGGAAGAAAATAAATGGTCGCAAAGAGATGAATAGAGGAATGTTATAGAGATATCTTTAACATGGCATCTCCGTGATTTTTGCCAAACAAATGTAGGCATAATTTAGATACGAGCACATTTATGTACTCACAGCACGTACTGGGATTCTTTCCAGTACTCTGCTGATTTTCTTTGAAAATAATGAAGTATAACTATTCAGCCACAGAAATTGTCCTGTAGAGTTTAGAAGCTGTAATAAGGACTGAATTGATTAAGAACAGAGGGCTGAGAATTATGTAGCCTTTTACCCTCACTTTTTCTAAGCTCCAGGGTAGTCTTTTATTTTGCAGTAATAGCAACTCCAACCACAGGAGCAAAATTCAAATGAAGTCTGCATGCCAAAAAAAATAGAACTTTGCATTTATGTTCTGTTTCTACTTCCACTTGGAAGGTATCTTTTCCCCCAAGAAACATATAAAAGTAGCATTCTATTTTGGGCCAGAACCAGAAAATAAAAGACAATGGAGAAAAAATATTAGCTCAGTTTTTCCAGACTTGAAATAATGTGCGATTTTTGCTACCTCTCCAACTTTTGACACTAGGTCTGGTAGAACGCTTAATTCATTCAGCTGGTGAATTGCCTTTCCTTTGTGGGAATATTAATGGCAAACTAAAATTTCTCCATATGAGGAGGGAAAAACATTTAAATACAGCAGAGCTGGTAGCAGACTGGTAAATAAAATCATTCCATCTCTACCCCATTAATTCCCTCTTTCACCATTTGGAGGTCCTGTGGACTAAAACAGTACATTATTTAAACAGTATCTTCAGGTAATTCACTGCAATCTAATTAAAACTGACATTGTCATCTGGCATTTCCTTGCTCAATTTGTCCAACTCCTTGCAAATGGCATAACAGAGTTCTTCTTTATGATTTTTTTCCTTCTTTAAGAAATTGCCCATGATTTCCTTAAGTTGCTACAGAAAACTATTTGGGCAACTGGAAGAAAACTTAGGAGTCACCAAGTTCACTGCAGGGATTTCTTTGGCAAGATATCTAAGTGGTCTATTTGAATGAATCCACGGTGACAGGTAAGTCAGTACCCCCCCCATTCCATAATTATATGGCATGAAAGAATTATAAAAATTTCTTATATTTATTTATTCTTGCAAAAGGTATATACCAGGTTCATACTATGAACCTTGGAAATAAGGCTGGTTATAGGCAACAAGATCCTCTCCTTTAGTGGAGTTCACAGACCAGAAGCAAGGCAGACATCAACCAGTGATTAACAATAACACACGAGGAAGGATTTGGGGTCAGAAATGAAATGAAGAAACTTTCATTCACTTCACTTTCCCTGAAGAAATGAAATGGAGGCACCTTCAGAAAGATGGTGAAGAAAGATGGGGTTGAAGAGGGCACCAAGCTAAGGGAGAGTGATATGCTGTAGAGATCGGTTAATAACAGATCTAGCTAGACATTTGCTCTCTTTCATGCTTTGGTCCAAGTTTTGCCTTTCGATTTACATAATTAAAGATCATTTTCCCCTTATATAAGACTATTAATATGTTTCTGCTCCCTACTATTTTCATTTCTTTTGTGTTTCTTTAGAAAATGATTCAAAAATAAAAGCTACTATGTATTGAGCCTTCACGTTGTACCATGTCCTTTGAGTTCTCACCAAACTTTTCATTTTACTGACTTCTGAAAGAAATTGGGCAATCACTAAGCTAGGATTCAACATCTGAGACACTCCATTATCATATTTTAACCACTTTCCTGGGGTTCCTTCATGTTCAGATCTAAAAACCATTTCATCAGAATGATGGGGGGCGGTATTTAGTTAAAAAGGCAGATTCCCAGACCTCCCCCCAGCTGTTTTGAGTCTGAATAGTCTCTGAGGATGTGTTCTGGGAATTTGCATTTTAACAGATTCCCCAGGTGTTTCCTATGCATTTAAAAAATCACTGAACTTTCATTCTACTTTCCTGCACTTTATGAGAGAGAGAAAGAGAGGAAAGATAGAGACGGAGACCGCTGATGCATTTGCTGTACTCTTTCTCCACCTTCTTGGATTGTTCTTCTAGAGATTTGACGAAATACTGCAACTCAGACAGGCTATGATTTTCAAACTGCAAATAATTTAGCCTCACACTTTGGCAAGATACCTGGGAAGGGGCTCAGAGAGTTGCTTATTCAGGCGTCAGCTAAACTGTGAAAAGTGAGGCTTTTTCAGAGGAAGTGAGAGAAGACAAAAACTTAAAAAAACAAACGACTTGAGGCCAGTGTTCCAAAGGTCCCTGGCAAAATCTATAGCCCAACTTAAAGCGAGCTAAACAAACACATCACTAGGCCATCCAGGAAACTGAAGCAGCAGATGCCTGGAAGTGGGATGTGTGTTTTCAACCTGGTTTGAAATACCCTGGGGAGTGATGATATGGAATCAGACATAAAGTTCAGATAAAAACAACAAGGGGTGTTTGCAACAGGCCCTGTCCCCAGGAGGGCCACGGGGGTGCTCCAGTCAAGTGGTTCAGAGCAAGTTCAGGGTAGGAGGGAGACCTATGTCCTAATCTCACTTAAAGCGATAAGCCTTAGTTTCTCACCATGGAATTACCTGATGCCATTTAACAAAGGAATGTCAGTGGAGTCCCAGTGGTTAGGACCAAAGCTTCAGAGCCTTTGAATACTGAAAAGACTGCAGTACTTTCCACTCCCATCACATGATATAAAGCGGTGTTTTTCCTTTTTTATCTCACGGCACACTTGAACCTATAGTTAAATTTCCCTAACACACTTAAATTATTTGATCAAAAGAAAAGAAAGAGAGAGAGAATAAAATAAAAAGAATATACTTACTGTGCTTTAAACTTCTTTCAAAAGTAATTTAATTAATGATCTTTAAAATTTTTCATGGCACCCCAGTGTGCTGTGACACACTGGTTGAAAATCACTGCTGTAAAGTAAAAATAATGTCAATTCAAAATATGGACAAAGGCAGTGCAGCAACATTCCAAGTTTCCTCTGAGACTAATTCAGTCTTTTTATTTGTTTGTTTGTTTTGAAAATGGCAAAATATCAATTTCTGAGAAAAAAAGAAAAAGAAAAAAGCTTTTGGGCTTTGCTGGGGCTTAATTCAGTACGACAATGTCCAGTAAATGCTCAGCAAACTCCCTGATACACTCACCCAGTGCTAGTTATTATCATTTTTAACAAGAAGAATACAGGTTAGGCGTAAAGTTCACGTGCAATTGATAATAGTTTAACATAGTAAATTGCACACGAACTTTACAGACACTCTCTGTATCAGTGGTTCTCAACCTTCCTAATGCCTCCTAATGCCACAACCCTTTAATATAGTTCCTCATGTTGTGGTGAGGGTTGTTTCATTGCTACTTCATAACTGTAATTTTGCTACTGTTATGAATGGTAATGTAAATACCTGATATGCTGGATGTATTTTCATTGTTACAAAGGGGTCGCAACCCACAGGTTGAGAATCGCTGCTCTATATGCTAACAGTTCCATTTATTGCCATGTCTTTTGCTTTGAAGGGATGCTAGTGCTCTCTCCCATCTGTGGATGGATTTTTGCTAGTATATTACTATTTAATATTGTTTGAACCTAACTCTGCAGAAGGGGAGGCTGCCCCCAGCCCTCTTTGTCAGAATCAGAGTCCACTCCTGTGGCCCGGTTTCTCATCAAGCCCTTTCTTTCCTATATTTTGTCACATTATGACACTTAATTAGTTATCATTTTTGCTTGCTTTTAATTAAGGAAGCACTGTTTGCACTCATTTTGGCATCATCCACTGAATGCCACCTAAACTCTTGACATTTATTTAGGAAATTGCATCTTCCAGAGTTTTTGTATCATGAATATTTGATGATTAGAGTAATTCAAAACACTCTGCAAACAGAGGTACATACCTCTTCTTTATAAGATAAGATCAGTCAGGTCAACCTTCAAATTTGCTGGAAGTCTATCATATTGAAATTTCAAACTGCATTTTGGGTTTACATTTTCAGTAATAACTGGAAAAGTTTTAGGATATTTTAAATAAACCATACATATTTTTGTTGTGCTTTGAGAAATTATATTTATTTTCCCAACAAAAATTTTTCTTTTGCTACCAGCAATTGTTAAACATTGCAGTTGTCATAGTAACATCTAATTATTATTACGAGTACATTTTTCCAGATCTAGATCTGAGTACATGCAAAATATTCTCTTGGAGGAGGGCAGGTGAAAGCAATGGTACACACTCTTAGCCATTATTGTTGAAAGATTGCATACAAATCATTGCATTCTACTCATAACATCGAGGATGCTTATTTTTATGAGAAGCTGGTTTACGGCAGGAAAACTAGCTGATTCATGGTCATTAGAATACGCTTTCATGGAACAAACAGATCTGATTCATTGGTGGAGATTTCATTCCACTGCATCTCGTAGGATCTCTGTGGGGGTCAGGGATTTAGGTCTTGGAGATTGTGTTTGGACTACAAGTTGTTCCGTTGAGGACCCTCCCCCTAATTGCTGCTGAGGGCAATTATAGAACTAGTAAAGTAGCAACAGTGTGAGTTGAGGGAAGACAGCACCTTCCATGGAAAGACCGCAGAAGATCTCAGTGTGGGCAGCACCTGTGGCTCATCGAGTAGGGCGCCGGCCCCATATACTGAAGGTGGGGGGTTCAAACCTGCCCTCGGCTGAACTGCAAAACGGAAAAACAGCTGGCCGTTGTGGCAGGTGCCTGTAGTCCCAGCTACTCGGGAGGCTGAGGCAAGAGAATCGCCTAAGCCCAGGAGTTGGAAGTTGCTGTAAGCTGTGACGCCACGGCACTCTACCGAGGGTGATAAAGGGAAACTGTGTCTCTACAAAAAAAAAAAAAAAAAAAAAAAAAGATCTCAGTGCATAGTAACAGGGCAGAGATGCCCCGAGAATAATAAAAGGGAAGCACAAGCCAAAGGGAAAGATGGCAATTGCAGTGACCAAAATGCACATAGTGCGACTTAAACTTTCTGAAATTATATAGGTATATTCCCTACCTTGGGATAGAAAAGGTTTTCTGCCCTCAGAGCATCTAAGTGAGGGCTGCTAGAGGATTCTCTCCTGTAACAATCGCTCTTCTCTCATTCTTTCCTTTAGATCTATACCTAAGGATCATTTTTTGGTAATCTTAAGGCAGATCATATTTTAACAAACTTGTACTGCTTGCCTACTCTGTTCTAAGCCCTGGGCTATGTCCGTTTCTCCTGAGTTGCATGGATGCCATCCATCGGATCAGTGTTAAGGTGTAACGAGAACACTATATTCTAAGGTGTATCCCCAGTTTAGAAACTTTAAAATATGGTGGGAAAAAAGTTAACCTTATAATAAGGTGCTTATGGGATTAACTTCAAGACAGTTATACTAAGAATATGGCTTTAAATTAGACAGCCTTACGTTTAAATCCGGGCTCTGCCATGGATGATGAACTTGAATAAGTTATTTAACCTTCCTGTGCTTCAAATTTCTTAACTTTGTATCGGGAAGATGGGAACTCCTTCATAATTTTTTTTGAGAGACTAAAAATTATGTTTATAATAAATATCGTCAATATCATCTTCTTTCTAAGGTCTGGGCTAGAGCTTCAAAATGTGGTGGTTGTCACCATATAGGAACTAGGTAAAGGAGTACATGGTGATGAAGAATTTGAAACATTATACCTGGGGTTGAATCTCAGCTCTGCTACTCCCTAGCTGAGTTACCTTGGGCTTACTTCGCCTCTAAAGATGTCAGTTTCCTTATTGGTAAACAGGAATAACAATAGCACTGACCTCTAAGAATTTTTTTTAATCTTTATATTAAATTAATTAGTGTTTCAAACAAAATAAAAATAAAATTAATTAGTGTTTCTGTGGGGGAGGCAAAGGATAAAAATAAAAAAAATTAATCAATTAATGTAAGCATTAAATTAAGCCCTATAAAATTAGTTTAATGCTTGGGATATGGTAAATTTCCAATAAATAAGATCCTGTTTTTTGAAGCATAATTTTTACTAATTTTTCTTGCTATTATTATACTATGCTTACTTTTAAAAAATGTTTACTGTGGTAAAATGTATGTAGCATAAAACTTACCATTTAAAGTACATTTGTATTTTTGTGTACCCATAACCACCTTTGCCCTGCGGAACTTTTATGTTATCCCAGACCGAAAGTTTAAATCAGTTAGTGTTCAGACTTCATCCTCCTTCTCCCTCGCTCCTGGTAACCACTCTCCGTCTCTGTGAATTGGCCTGTTCTAAATACTTCCTCTAAGTGGAATCACAATACTTATCCCTTTGTGTCTGGCTTAGTTCACTTGGCACAGCGTTTCAAGGTTCATCCATTTTGTAGTGTGTCAGAATTTCATTCCTTTTTACGACTGAATGATGATATTTCATTGTATGATCCTTCTACCCATTCATCTGCTGAGGGACATTGGGGTTGTTCCAGCTTTGGGCTGCTCAGAGTGATGCTGCTATGGACGTTGTGTACATGATCCTTCTAACATGCAGCATCAGGGAATGTGAGAGAGAAATGGTGAGACGGAGAAAGCATTAGGGAGCCCCAGCATTTTAAGAGCAGGCATAGGAAGATGCTCCTTTGGGAAAGTTAGATTGTCTGAAGGCTTTTAAGTACAGGGTACAGGGTTTGATCTCATTCATACGATGTTTACAAAACATGTTAAGAGTTAGATTTAGGACAGTGGCATTGGACACATAGAACAGTGAACATATGTGTACACTAGGAAAGTATCACAGAAAGACACCACGGCCAGTAAACATGGTCATGAATCAGAACTTCACAGCCCCTTTGAAAAGGACTTGTTTTCAGGCACCTACAGTGTACCTAACGCCATGCTTAGCCAGTTAGATCACATCTTTACTCCTCTTTGGTGCCCCAAGAAGGGTCATCTCCCACTTAGCAGATTAGGAAACCAAGAATCACTGTGTAACTTGTACAGATTTCTATAGCTAGCAAGCAGTCAAACCAACATTTCAACCCAAATCTGCCTCTTGTGAAAGCCTGGGTTCATAAGCAATGTGTTCCTGCCAGCCCTGAGTGAGAGAAGAACTCGTTTCACATTCCACAAAGACTCTTTGGAATCCTTGTCTCTGGTCTGCTTATCTCTCGGTGACATCTGTCTTTAAGACATTTCCAGAATCAAAAGGGGTCCTTTGAGTGCTGAACGGATTTGACACATTTATTATATTCACGTATTTTTAGCTTGCCAGGGGGACTCAACAGCTCAACATCTGATTTCCCTGGTCTTTTTCTTCACTAGTGTAGTAAACATCATACAAAGAGTAGATCAGAGGCTAGGAATTTTCACTGACCATCACCCCCCCATCTGCATCTGTTTCTCTAAAACAAGGCAAATCGATTACAAAAATCAAATACCATTTGCTGCCTTCTGAAAATATGAGTTTTTATAAACCAGTTGTGGCACAATTGTAACATAACATATAATTTACCACTTCCAAGGCAGTCCCTCCTGGGTGACTTCACTCATACTGGCTGGGAGAAAGATGTGAGTAGCTACATGCTGAATATTATTTCTACAACATAAATATTTGACATGGGACAGATTTATTGGTGACTCCCTAATATTAGAACGTTATAACAAGTTGAAAAGCTATATTAAGAGATGCAATAGGTAAAATTAATTTCCTTTCTATAAAATGGTTTTGATGCCAGCTTTAACTCTGGAACAGGACTGGAGTGCAGATCAGATGTATGGTACATGTGAATCTGCTTTGCAGCCTATGAAGTACCATCGATATAAAATAAAGTATTTTTTATTATAAACGAACCCGTTTTACATTTGCTGCTACAAACTTAAAAGCACTTTGCATCAGAGAGCTATTGATGTATGCTGTTAAAATCTAAATTAAATTAAATTAAATTTTTAGCCTTTTCTTTTAGCGTGCTTACAAACCCAGAAAATTGCCATTTTAGATTATGGGACTGAATGGGCAATTTTGAGAGGGGGTTTCTAGATTACAACAATCACTATTGATATTTTGGTCAATCACTAATTCATTGTTCTGGAGGACCAGCCTGTGTAGTTTTGGATGTTAGTAACAGTCTTGGCCTCTACTAGACTACCTCCACCAGTCATGACAATTAAAAACACATCTAGACATTGCACATGCCCTCTGGGAGAACCACTTCTCCAGATGGCGGAGTGTGTCAGCATAGATGATAGAAAGTTCTATACGTTTTAGGGCCTGCAGTGTTGCTTCTGGTGAATACATTTTTATCCTTTTCCTTGACAAATCTAAGATATTAAAATTAGGGTTTGTTAGAGTGGCATTGAATTATGTGGCTGGCTGCTAAGGTTTCTAGGAGATTTGCCACACTTGAGTAAATTAGCATTTAGGAATATATCAGCATGGGGATCCAGAAATCAGCAAAAGTAAAAGCAAACAAGGTCGGGCTTTGATTGCTCTGTTCCAAATGTTTTTTGGTGTCCAAAAAGACAAATGGCCAGTAGGGCCCACTTCCCGTGCAATGTCACACACACAAAATCTTTGAAGCCCCTAACGGCCTCTGCTCCTGACATCTAGGTGAAACAGCAAAAAATTCAGAGCAAATAAGTCTACCGACCAGCAATTTTACTCTTTCTTTCAGGAACGGCAAACGTTACCTAGTTCTCAACCTCTGAGGAAAATTTTATCAGAGTTATTTGCTGTAGCTACCTATTAAATAAGATACCAAAATCCTCAGAGATTATCCATTTCAGATACACTTGGATTACATAATATATTTCATACTTGCAGTTACATCTTTGTCTCAAAGACCATCAGGGACTCCAGAGTTTAATTAAGGCTTCAAATTTTAGCATAGTGGTTCACCTAAGATCGTGTAGATAGAAAATGGAAGACTAGGGCAGTACCTGTAGCTCGGTGAGTAGGGCACCAGCCACATATACTGAGGTTGGCAGGTTCAAACCCGGCCTGGGCCAGTTAAAAAACAATGATGACAACTGCAACAACAAAAAAATAGCCAGGCTTTGTGGCGGGTTCCTGTAGTCTCAGCTACTTGGGAGGCTGAGGCAAGAGAATCGCTTAAGCTCAAGAGTTTGAGGTTGCTGGGAGCTGTGTGACACCATGGCACTCTACCAAGGGTGACATAGTAAGACCCTGTCTCAAAAAAAAAAAAAAAGGAAGACTAGGTAAGTGAATTCCAAAGGGTATTTAAACTTCCTTTTCCTTATTTATTTTTTATCCCTCTCTCCTAAGTTCTGCCTTCCATCTTGTTTAATTTCCTTATTCTGCTTCCCTTAGCTTATTACTGAGGATTCTCTCCACACAGTGCTCAGATCCTAACAGATGCTCAGTAAATACCACATACCTGTGACTCAATGAAAGAAAGACTAAAACCACGGTTACTAAGGGAACTGAAACAACTTCCCTTTGAAGACAATATTTGCTGTAGAGGAATATGGCATCACGACTGGTTAAAAGAGAAAGTGCTGATTGGCATCACTTTAAATTCACAGCCACAGACTTCAAATGGATCTTCAACAGTGTCTGACACTCCCACTGTCTAAGACTTTCGATTCCCTACTTTCTCCACAACAGCTAGCTCATAAAAAAATCTTAGAGATCCCATAGACATCTTTGGTAGACAAATATTAAAATTAAAACAGATTTGCCCAATACAGCTTAAAGATGTCTGCTACTGATGGAGTATATCAGTGAAACACATAAAAGCTGGTCAAAAATCTCCACTGAAACTTTAAACATTAACAGCTCTTAAGCCCCCACACACTGCCATTTGAAAAAACAGGTATCATGCTTTCTTTTCTTTTCAGCTATTCTGCGAGTACAAGCACAGAAAAATCGTAACCTCATTATGCTCGATATTCTCTGCTTTCTCCGTTCAACTTCATGTCAGAGAAATGGAAAAGTGACTGAGGCAAGTCCATCGCATAATATCCTGGGAAGCTCACTGCCATGGCAGCCTCATGTTCTACCTAACATGCAAATACTCCCCAAACACCACAAGTTCAAGTATTTTGCACATTGCTATAATCACAGATAAAGGCACTTTGGACGCTTGCAGTCTCAGACAATTGACGAGGCTGAAAGCCACAGTAACAGTCTTCCAGCTTACCTAATTGTTCTTTAATGGAATTCATGCTGTACAGTCAGATTCATACAAGCATTTCACATCATGACGGCTTTGAGAGAGGTGCAAATGAGTAACACCAATGACCAGAGAACAGATAAATACATCTCCCTTTTGTTCCTCTGCCCTGCGCCACTTCACCTAGTGAAGTTGCCCACTACTTCAATTCCCTGCTCCATCACTGCTACTTTCTCAGCCTATCTTCTCCCACAAATGCAGGGTGTCCCCAAACTCACCCCCAAAGTCTCCATACTTATAGAAAATTGGAAATTGTAGCTAAATGATTAATATTAATATTCATTACAAAATTTTACAAAGAGGCAGCCTACACATGGAGAATATTTTGTAAGTATTTTGCAATGAATATTTTATAAATAAAGGCATGTTTAGCTACGATTCATTTTCCCTATCTATGGTGATCTTAGGGATGACTTTTAGGACACTCTATAATATGAGCACAGAAGTTGAAACGATATTCTAAAATGTGAATCAGCCATGTCATCTTTCTGCACAAACTGTCAGGTGACATTTCCCTGTCTGGCACCACCCAGCCCCCATCACCCTCTCCAACTCCTGTTGGAGTTCACTGTCCCAGCGTGTCCTAGCTGAGTCCCCAGGTAGCCTAAGTTCTTCCTCTCTCAGAGTCTGCACGGGAGCAGCCTCAGTCTTGAGAAACTTCGGCTGATTCCTTCTGTCTCTATTAAAACTGTGCCTCTTTAGATACTGTTTTGTTTTCTTTTTGTTCAGTGTAACCAAAATAAATTTTATTTAGGAAGAACAAAGAGAAAGATTAGAGCACCAAAGAGAGTTGGAAGTGGGTCCCTCTCATGAAGGGAGCAGAGGGGAGAAAGAGAGAGACACAAAGGTCTGCAGGGGTATAAATACCCTCTCTCTTAGTTTGAAACTGATTGCAACTCTTTCATTGGCCTATCTGCACCCCCAGGGCTTATCGCTCTTTTCTATTGGTCATTGATTATTGTCTCTTACTGGTTACCTAGGATACTTCTCTCTTGAGGACTTTATCTACATAGGTCCCTCCTTCCGTCCTTCATTGATGTACTCCAATTGTTTTTTTTCATAGCAAACTGTCTCAGTTCGCAAATACCCATCTAGGAATAGTTGGGTTTACGTCACATATTTCATTTTCTTTTCACTCTGTAAGACTCTGTGTCTATTTAACCCATCACTACCATGGAGCCAGTGTCTAACTGACTGACATGTAGTAAGCACAATAGATGTTGGTTAAATGAACGTATATCATTATAGAAATAGGATGACGCTGTGAAGGGACACATTTGCCTGTGAAAAAAACAAATTTAAGCCTTCTGCCCAGTGATCATATACAAACATTTAGCCTTCTTTACGTTTTTGTCTCTGCCCTACAGTCCACAGTTTAGGGTTTATAAGAACTCAGGATTTGTCAACATAATACGGCCTGAGGAAACCCCAAATCAGTGCACTTATGTTTCATTCTCAGATTTCTGACCCTTGTATATTTTAAGAAAAATCTAACTTGATTTATTTATAGTTGGTGAAAACTATTTCATCTAATTACCCTCAATTTATTTTTTTAAAAAAACAACCTTCTTTCTCTGACACAGGAAGTCATATTCTATCAAGACAAAATGAACTTGAACCTAGAGAGATTTGAATTCTATTGCAATCTCAAAAACCACAAAAATGGAAGAAATTCAGGAGGTCAAATATGTCCTTGAATCTCATCTATAGGGCCTAACATTTTGTTCATCTTGTAAGATGTGTGTTACCAGTTTCACCCCTGCCAGAGTTTGTAACAGACACATAATGCCACAGGGAGACTCCCACTTCAGAGGGGCAGTTTTCACTGCAACCTCCTTTTGCCTTTTGAGTTTCTAATGTAACCTTTGAAAATAGCTGGTCTAAATTCCATCTTGTCCCAGATCCACACAGACCTCCTCTGCATTATGTTCAGTTCAAGGACAAAGTTCAGGGAGGAAGACTGAGCACATGGGATTTGGCCAAGTGATTAGAGCAGCTTTGCAAGCAGCCACCCAGAATGCAGATTTTATTGTTATTTTTATTTGTTGTCTTTAAAAATCTCTTAAGCAACTTATAGCTCTTTATACTTTTTTCTTTCAAAGTTGTGACTGAAGGTTAACTCTTCCTGTATGCTGTTCTACCCATGAAAATAAACCCTTGACATTCATGAAGATATCTCCCTGGGGTCTGGTTAATCCCCATAAACAAAGACCAACACAGCCCTTCATTTTCCTCAGTGAAGTACAATAAGGTTTAATTAAATAATTCAGTTGACACCTTCTGACTTTGAATGAGAGTTTTATATAAGAAATGTAATGTAAAAGAAAAGAGATCTAGCCCAGAGTCTGGAGTCAGAGAGCCTTATGTATCTTAGCTCTTCCATCTATAAATTAATTATATTACCCTGACCTCAGTTTTCTCATCTGAAAAGCAGGGCTAAATCATAGGAACTTGTACTTCAGAGGATTACTATGAAGTTCAAACAAGTTACTGCAAATAAGATGCTTAGCGCAGTCCCATGTTTGAAAGCTACAAGAAAGAGATATATTTCCATATAGTGGGAATATAAATTGGTATAACCACTTTGGGAAATGGTACAAAAATATTGATCAATTTTAAAGCTTGTGTATCTGAAGACCTAGCAATTCCATTTCTCTGTTTTTACTATTTACACTAGAGAATGCACCCAAGGAGCCATGTACAATTTTTCAGAATAGGGTGTCTGATAGTAGTGAGAAACTGGAAACAGCCAAAAAGTTCTTTCACTTTTAAGTATGAAAAGCTAATTCCTATAAGAAATGCCCCTAAATATTATATTTCAACAGAGTAACGGTTTGTCATGGGGGTTCCTGGGAAGCTGTGTCTGTGATTACTTCATGACCCAGCCTTCTTTCATTTCGTGGCTGCACCATTCCCTGGGACCTTGGAAACTTCTCCACCCTTTTCATCTGTCTGGCACACGGGGTTAACAGTTGGCATGGAAAACTTTGGGAGATTTTAATGGATTGGGCCTAGGAGTGATATACATGATTTATCTCTATAGTCCATTAGATAAAACAGTTCCCAAGTCATACCTAATCATTCTGCAGGCTAGAGGCAGGTTCAGGAAGAAAGGGAACCAGGGCTTTGAAGAACAACATCCCAGCATCCTAGTTCTGACCCCAATACAACAATGCTCACAGAATGAGGTAGATCTATGTTTATTAGCAATATGGGCCTTCTACAACATACCACTGAGTGACCAAGTAACCAACTGGCATGTCATGGGGTGGATTCCCTGGGGAGCAGACTACGAGATGGTTCTGTTGTTCAGGATGTTCATCAGGAGAACAGCAACATCTAAGGAAGCAGGACTGGGGAGAGGGAAGTGTCGAGTGTCACTCCAGAAGCTGCTCTGAATCTGGGATGGTCATCCTGAGTTGTCTCAGTTTGGGCTAACATGGCAAGACATTTATAGTCTTAACAATGAACTTGCCTAAGAACTAGTATATTGGTTTCAAGTGGGACTGGATCAGTCACTGGATGGTTTCTGTCTCTGGAAGGGGGGAGCCTGAGAGTCAGGTGGGTGAGGTGGACTCTGGAGGGCCTGACAGGTGAAGATGTCTGCTGATAGCACTCAGCTGAAGCAATGAATCCTTCACAAAGGGGAATTTGAACAACATATAACAATGTCCACCACTTAAACAATATAGATAGGCTATTATTACTGTAAAGACAAAACAAAAGAACACGCCTATCTTCTCAGACAAAATTTCTATGTAAATTCATAGAAAAAACTTAGATAGATAAAATACCAGAGTTCCTTTTGAGAAAAAGAAGCAGGTCTGAGATTGAAGGTAAAGGTCAAAGAAAATAGCATAACTGTAATTTCTAATATCTTTGAACAAAGATAATGGATTGCTGTTTTACGTACATAATAGGAACTTAATAACAAAAGCTAATATGTGCTTATTGTACAAGTATATATGATAATATCAATCCAAAAAATATTCTCCATGTAGCAAGGCCTTCCATTTCAGAAGCATTGCATATAAATAGCTTTTATTTACTCAAAGATTGATCGACTTTCCTTCTCTCTTCTTCCTCCCACAGCTTTTTGGCCAATTCATTGCTCACGAACCTCTCCATCAAAGAGTGACTGAAATTGGGGCGCCAGGTGTGGGGTGAGGAGGAAGGAAACTAGAATCAGAAATTCCCATTACTTGGTAGCAACTCTGGTAAATAGGTTTAGTAGGGAGAAATGTTGAAAATCAGTTATTGGGATTCTCGGAGCCTGTCAACCATGCATGTGACACCCTCCCATTCCCCTAATTGCATTTGCAGTGATGGTGACTGAACCAAGCGTGTTTGCAATGATTGCATGGCTCCTTTAATGATTTCTTTTTTCTTTCAACTGGTATATCCTAACAGGACTTTTTGAGAAAAGAAGCATTTTCTATTGTGTGTACATCGATACATCTTTCAGGATGAGATAGTTAATCTATATAGACCAAGACAACTTCCTTGAATTTGTAAAAGACATTTCATCATTTACTTTGGTCTGGCAATAGAATAGTTTATTTGGGTTGTTCAGGTAGAAAAAAAGGGGGGGTTCTAATAAAAGACACTGAATAAATATATGAAAATATGTGTTAAAGTTAAAGAAATTAAATATTTTTAGAATGCCAGTGTTATAATTCTTCCCCTAAAATCCTGTGTTATAATGGTTCACACACTAAGTTTTAACCAAAATAATTCTAATCAGTCCAATGATGAACAATTTTCTCTTGAAATTAAAATGCTATATTGGAAAGGAGCTTGAAATATAATTCAAAGGACAAGAATTCTGATTCAGACCTGAATCACTAAAGGTCTTAGTGATTTTTGAGGCAAATCTCACAGACTCTGGCTCAGTTTGTTTAGCTATAGGATGAATGTACCAGTAAAAATGCTATGCTTAATGTTTTATGCATATTTGTATATTCATGATTTTTTACCCCAGCACTGATATTAATTAGCTCTATCACAGAAGGGTTTCATGAGTAGCAAGTAAAACTAGATCTTGACTCAGCCACAGATAGGCTATTTGATGTTAGGGAACGCTACGTTGCTCTCCCAGAGTTTACTTCCTTATTTGTAACATGAGGTTACACATCGTTCATTTATCACGGGATTGTTGTGAAGGTCAAAGTGATAAAGCACAGAAAATGCATAACATAATGCCTGGGACATCACGAGGCTGTAATAAAAGGGAGTTATCTTCAAATCTCCCTTTCCTACTAACAAGATCCACTCTGTTTTTCTCCTTGTCTAAGGAAAAACACACATTGTAAAATAAGAATTCTTCAAAGACAACTTGATGACATCTGGGAATTCTAGAAGCTGAAAATTCCATGAGTTCATAACAGTTTTCACTAATTTCACTGATCTAAAGACAGAAGGCAGAGAGTCAACGGCGTGCCCAAACTCATTTCTGATGATTTCTTCCATCCTACCCTTTCTGCCTCTCTGGGGGTGGCTGTGCCTGTGAAAAACATTGAGGTTGTCAGAAACAGAGTTGGCTTTCAAAGATTGGAATGTCAGAGACTTCTTTTCCTCAGACCAGAAGGGGCTCAGTTGGGTAGGAGTTTCCAGATCTGAAAAGAGCTGAGATATAAGAGCTGGTATAGATAAACACCACAAACACATGGGGTGAGTGACATACCAAAAGAGACCAAAGTAGGGCAGGCACAGGATCATAAAGCTAGATGAGATAAACATCTTATCTAAGCATCTCAAAATACACTGTCTACAGGCACTAACATGTGTTACAACCAGAGGCTGACTACATTCTAGAAAATTCTAAATTATGTAACTATAATGGGTCATGGCACTTTCTTGTAAAAATGAGAGGTGTTTGCCCTCCCCTTTTTATGGGCTCTAAAAGTATGCGAAGTGAACCCATTAGGAAATAAGAAGGAACTGGCATATTTCAGGTGGGTTAGACTGAAATGATTGTAAGATTAAGTTGATATTATACAGACAAGAACCTTATTCCTAAAGGTGCTGATGGACAAGAATGGGACAGCCATTAGTGTTAAGGTGTTTTCTTTTGTTGTCAGGCCATTAAATCATATACAGCTGGACAAAGACCCAAAGAAAGGTGATCTATTCCTCACTAGAATGTAAGCTCTAAGAAGACAAGGATTTTTGTATGCTTTGTTCACTGCTATATTCCCAGCTCCTAGAACAGTGCCCAGCACTTAGTAAGCCCATGATAAGTATCTGTTCAATTAGTTAACCAGCTATGAGACCATGAGAAGCTGCTGCTGGTCCATCTCTAAGATTGTCTTCTCATCTGTGAAATGAGGGAGTTGGATTCGATGTTTACTAAGCTAATTCTAATTTTAAAATTTTATAGTTCTGTCAGAAACTATAAATGAAAAATTGTCATTCCATTTTTCACTTTCACCACTCATTTCACTTCTTTGTTAGTGCCTAGGTGATATAGTCCAGTATGGCCAGGTGTAGAAAATTACCCATGAGGAATACACGATGACTTTGGTAGTCCAAAGATACATTTTCTTTTTTAAAGAATTATTTGCTTATTTTAATATATATTAGAAAAATTAAATTATTTTCTAAATTCCAATTATGGGCCAGGCACAGTGGCTTACACCTGTAATCCTAGCATTCTGGGGGTCCAATGCAAGTGGATTGTTTGAGCTTAAGAGTTCTAGACAAGCCTGAGAAAGAGAAAGACCCTGTATCTACTAAAAATAGAAAAACTAGCAGGGCACTGTGGTGTGCACCTGTAGTCCCAGCTACTTGGGAGGCTGAGGCAAGAGGATCTCTTGAGCCCAGGAGTTTGAGATTTCTGTGAGCTATGTCACCAAGGCACTCTACCCCAGGGTGCCAGAGTGAGACTCTATCTCAAAAAGAAATCCAGTTATGAGGTTATAGAGTTTACTTTTCAAATAAATTTAAGGTAAAAGCAAGCCCACTTAAAGAACATATTTTAAGTAAAATATAATGCAGGTGATACACAGACACAGCAAATACCACACAGGTAAGACAAAAGCAATGCTTATTTGGAAAACAGACCTCTCCATTGCTTCTTATGGTGAATATCTTAAACCCTCTTTTGACTAAAGCACTTATTCCTGTTTATGCTAAAAATAACAGCCTTAATTATACTTTAAAAAATATATACTTGCTCTGCTTCTAGGCATAATGAACTAACTACTTTTAAACATCTCATCCATCATAAACAATTAAAAAACTGGATGGAATATAGAAAACCACTGTTTTTAGACAAAGGACAACAGGTAGCACAAGACTATGACCCCTGAGAAAAAGGAAGCAAATGAGGTGATGCCTACCATAGCCCTGCATGTTTGCCTAGAGACACTTTCCAGACTGACATTCTGAGAAGGGAAACCAGGTGGAGCAGAAGAGACAGAGATCAAAATTGAGAACTATGAAGTGACTGGAATTTGTATGACAGAGTACTGAAAAGGAAGGAGCTACATAAAGAGAGCTCAAGGAAAATGCACAAAGGTACCCTTGAGTTTATAGCTATAAAGCTGTATAGGGTAAGTCTCCACAAGCCAAAAACAACTACTTGGAAAGAATAGTTACCGAAGAACTATAAATTGAACAATTAGCAGACCTCCGTTTGAGCTGACAAATATTTAAGTTCCAGACATCCAGCAGACAGAAACAGTATTGAATCCATGAGTTGCTTAGGAGACACTCCAGAATATCCATGCCTCAGTGCTAATGAATAAGTATTACTATAATAAAAACTGCAGTAGTTCCCCCATATCCATAGTCTTACTTTCTGCATTTTCAGTTACCCATAGTCAACTTTGGCTCAAAAAATCATTAAGTGAAATTCCAGAAATAAACAATTTATTTTAAATTGTGCACTGTTCTGAGTTATGTGATGAAATCTCACACCATCCCACTCTTTCCCATCTGGGAGTGAATTATCTTTTTGTTCAATGTATCCACACTATATACACTACCCACCCATTAGTCACTTAGATTATCAGATCAACTATGATAGTATTGCAGTGCTGGTATTCAAGTAACCCTTATTTTATTTAATAACTTTTCCAAAGTGCAAGAATAGTGATGCTCATAATTTGGCTGAATATGCCAAAGAATAGCTGTAAAGTGCTTCCCTTAGGTGAAAAAGTAAAATTTCTTGACTTACTAAAAAGAGAAAAAAAAAATTGCATGCTGGGCTTTCTAAGATCTATAGGGAGAATGAATCTTCTTCTATCTATGAAATGTGAAGAAGGAAAAATAAATTAGTCCTCATTTTGCTGTCACATCTCAAAAACATTCCTGCTGCAGTTCATGAAAAGTGGCTTAGTTAAGATGAAAAAGGTACTACATTTGTTCATGGAAAGACATGAACAGAAACATGTTCACTTAGATGGCAATCAGGTTTGCTATTAGCCTTACTTTCAGACATATTCTGGAGGTTATGGAATGTATTCTTCACAGTTGAGGTGGCACTACTGACCTCCGTATCTTTTCCAATAAAACTTGGAAAATGACACAAAAATATTAAACTAATACACATGAAATTTTTTTTAATTTTTATTTTTTTTAGAACCACATGAAATTTAAATCCACAATACTCTTTAAAGGAACACAACAAAATCCAGACATTCAACAATACCAACAATGCTTAACATCCAATCGGAAATTAGAACTTGAAACAAAAATGGGAATTGAACGTTAACTTTATAAAAGAAGAAATATGAAGAGTCAGTAAACATTAAAAAATATTCAACATCATAGTAACCATAAAAATTCAATTTTAAACCACAGTAAGATGCCATTACACATCCACTCAAATAAAAAAAAGAAGACTGACATTACAACAGTTTATACAGGAATAGAAGTACTGGAAATGTCACACATTGGTGGTAGGAGTGTAAAATGGTATGAACATCTTAGAACACAATTTGGTATTTTCTTATTAAGTTAAAAATATGCTTACTATATAATCCATAAAACCCTCTTTTAGATAAGAACTCAAGAAAATTTTAAAAATGTTTTCTACAGATTGCTTACCTACTTGTATGTGGATGTGTATTGAAACACACAATGTGAATCTCAAAAATATTTTGCTGAGTGAAGCCAGTCAAACACAAAAGAACACATACCACATGACTCCATTTGTTCAAAGCTCTACAATAGGTAAAATTAGTGTATTGATAGAAAATGTAATGGCTACTGAGGTTGGGGTGGGAGATTGCCTAGGCAGGGACAGAAGAGAAAAATTCAGTACACTGAAAATTTTCTGTGTCTCAATTTGTGTAATAGTTATACTTGCTAATGCATGTATCAGAACTTGTTGAATTGTACACTGAAATATATTCATTTTGTCAAATAAATTATATTGTACTTCAAAAAGAAAATATTTATATTTACATGCTCCAAGGGAAAAGTTACTATGGGTTTTAACCTACACATCTTTTGTATCAGGCATCTTTTGCTTTTACTTTTATGTCAGATTTATGTTATTCCATGACTGTTTTCCTACTTTTGGCAATTTTCAGCCCCTTTATCACCATGCTCACGACCAACACAGACCAATATAACAAATGATAGATGCTGTCGTGAGAACAGATAACTTCAGTTGTACAAAAAGAATATAGACTCTTTCCAAACAGGTGACAAACTTGTGAAAGGTTTGTAGCACACCAGTTGAGACCACAGATCTACATTCTTCTAACTCATGTTAATGCCATAATGCTTAATTTAATTTTTCCGTATACTCATTGTTAGCAACTCTGCTTTCCTTCTTTTAATTTTTCCTTACACTGATTGCTAGCAACTATCTTTCTTTCTTCTCTGAAAAAAAAACTAAGAATGTTGTCTCAAGTCTATACTCCTGAATGTTATGCATGGGTGAAGGGAGCAAGAAGAAACTTACAGTAAGATTCAACAACTCCAGCCATGCTTTTATTATCTAAAAGCCTTTGGGGGCCAAAGATCATATAGATTATGGTTTTTGTTGCCCCAAACATCAGATTTTAGGTTTCAGCTTATGATCCAGAAGCTAAAAAACATGTTGACTTGCTAATAGTATCCAGGAATAATTCTGTTCTATAGTCTTTGTAGAGTGATGGGTAAAATGAACATGAATGTTAATCAGCCAGAAAACAAAGGTTCAGTGTGAGTTAGCAACAAGGAATAAGAGATACAGATACAATTTAGCATTACTGTTGATGAAGTTAGTAACCTTTAGCAAGGAGACACAGAATCAATAGCTGCCTGAGTGCAGCTGCAGAAATTTAAGTGGGAACTGACCAGGAAGTCAGGTGCAAGAGTATTTGGCAGAATATTTAAATCTGGTGAAAACATTTAAGATTAATTATAAGGTATCTAAATTTCTAAAATGTAGAATTAGAATAATGATTTAATTTCTACAATAACTGGACCAATGTTTGTTAAAAATCATTGTAAATTTAAATAATTATACATTGATGAATTCATGGAAAGAACATTTGGGTGTTTAAACTATGGCTTTGAAAGGGCAGAATGAGAAAAGATATTTTGGAAACTTAATGAGAGTGCTTCTGTTTATCAGTGCACCATCTCTTTCTCTGCTTAGATTTTATGTTGTTATTGGTAAGATGCTTATCATACAGCCTTCTCAGTTGGACAATGTGTTGAAATACAGAGTTAATCAATGGACCAGATAAGGAATAAGGCCTCTGGGAAGAAACACATTATAGCTCAACTCCAGCACAATGAGTCTTTAACACCCTTGGGAATCTATAACTGTTAAACAAAACAAGGAGACCATATTGCTCAGTGAATTCAATGGCTTCTAATGAGAATTTCGTAGTCATTTTTAAGATGTGTGGGAAGACTAATCATTCAAAGTGCTTTTTCTATTCTCTAAAGTAATTCATCCCACCACATCTTTTCATTTAATACCTGATCAGTTTGCTTAAAGGATGAAGAAGTGAAAGGATGCACTCCAAGGAGAGTGATACTCCTCATCATTACATTCTGCATTTAAAGCTCCTTTCATGGCCACCTACCAATCCATATTAGCTCTGCTCACAACTCAATCGTCTATCATTGGGCTTCAGGAAACTTAGGGGCATTTGGGATGCTTATGTTTCACAGGTACTGAAAAACAAAGAGCTCACAAAAAAGAGTAGGTGGCATCAAAGTGACAAAATAATCAGGTAATCTGAGGCAACTTAGATGCTTCAATTATGCAGAGGGGGGTATGTTTCTATGTTCAACATTCCACACTGCTTTTTCAAAGTGTTTACTTAAAAAGGTGATAGTAAAGAAATACAACTTTTTGCTGTGTATCCCCTGCCTCCCTTTGTATCTACTTGAAGTCGGTGTTTATTTTAGACTCAAGGTCCAAATGCAGTCAGAGCTGCTGATGGGAATAAGTGACATTCCATAGAAGGCTTTCTCACTTTTCATTGTCTTATTCAGAAACCACAAATAAAATATTGCATTCAACCTAAATGAAGTTAAGAATGACTTTCACTAAAAAGGATAACATTTATTTATTTATTTCAGGTTAATTTGAGGGTACAAAGAATTAGGTTACAATGTTTGCATTTGTTAGGTAGAGTCCCTCTTTTAATTTTGTCCTGCCCCCAAGAGGTGTGGCACATACACCCGAACATTGTGCCGTTAAGTGGGAGCACATCCTTCTGCCCTCTTTCTGCCCCCCACCGCCTTGACATGATTTGAGTTTTTCTTGTATATGGGTGTGTGTTAGATCATCTACTGGCTTCATATTAGTACTGAGTACTTTGGATTCTTGCTCCTCCTTTCTTGTGATACTTTACTGAGAAGAATGTGTTTCAACTCCATCTAGGTTAATACAAAAGATGTAAAGTCTCCATCTTTTTTAGTAGCTGAATAGTATTCCATGGTACACATATAGCACAGCTTGTTAATCCATTCTTGGATTGGTGGGCATTTAGGTTGTTTCCACATTTTGGCAATTGTAAATTGTAAATAGTCTAGTGCAAATGTCCTTACGATAAAAGGATTTTTTTTTTTTTTTGTGGGTAGATGCCTAATAGTGGGTTGGCAGGTTCAAAGGGGAGATCCAATTTGAGTTCTTTGAGGATTCTCCATATTTCCTGAGAGGAAATATTTTTTTTTTCTTTTTGAGACAGAGTCTCACTATGTTGCCCTGGGTAGAGTGCTGTGATGTCACAGCTCACAGCAACCTCAAAGTCTTAGGGTTAAGCGATTCTCTTGCCTCAGCCTCCCAAGTAGCTGGGACTATGGGCATTCAGCTTTTTTTTTTCTTTTTCTTTGGTTATAGTTGTTGTTTGGCAGGCCCAGGCTGGGTTTAAACCTGCCGGCTACAGTGTATGTGGCTGGCACCCTAGCCACTAAGCTACAGGAGGTGAGCCAAGAGGGTAAAATTTTTAACAGTGACCTTTTTGACTTGGGTTGATTTGATTGAACTTTTGAATACTGGGCTATGCACACACACTAGTTTTTTCCATGAGACCAACTCTTCTTAGAGTTAGCTGCCTGTTTGCCCCAGTTATAATAGCAACCCCAACTCCAACAATTATTGGTTTTTATCTCTGTTCAAATCACTGTTCTGAGTCTTTTCCATATAACTCACCAACTTCTCCGAATAACCCTGTCCATTAGTCATTGCCTTTTCCATTTTGCAGTTGAAGAAACTGATGCACAAAGAATAATTAACTTGTCCAAGGTCACAGAGCTTAGGAAGAGTTGAAGCAAGGGTCTCTGGTAAAGAAGGAACAAATGCCAAAAAATTAGAGCAGGTTTACTATTTGAAAGATAAGAAGGAAATTTTAGAATCTCCTTCTGGCAGTAACACTTGTTTCTGAACACTGTTCTCTACCAGAAAGCAACTTTCAAAAACCACCAATGGCTTTAAAAAGACCTACTGACTGGGAAGCTGGCTAAAGAAGATGGATTTTTTGTCTATTATGATGTAGTTTGGGCACAGTGAATGTTTGTTTAGCAGAGCTTAGCACTTTACAAGTGGCCTGGCAGGTAAGGTTAGGAATTTTTACAGTTTTGGAACTGAGGCTCAAAATGTGTTAAAGGTCACTTAGCTACAAGGTGGTAAAGTAAGGATTCAAATCTCTGAGACTGCAAAGCTCTTGATCTTTCTATTCCCCTACCTTCAGAAGCCCACCTCAGAAGTCCTAAATATAAATAAGAACAGATAGCCACTATCCAAGATGAATTTCAACTGTTAATTTATCTATTGAGATAGGCTTTTGGCTTTGAAAATCACTGGTTAGTGTTTCACCCTATGTCAATTTCTCTTTCAGCTGACACAGGAGATAATTCCCATAAAATTTTAATGCTTGCAAACAAACCAAGTCTACAGATATCAGATTAGTACACTTTCCAAACAAACAAGGTGTAGGAGGGGTGGGGAAAATAACCTGACCTATTTCTTGAGATCAGTGATGCTTTTAAAGTCATGTGTTTAAAAAAAAAAAAACCCGCAGGGAAATATTCACTATTTTTCATCGGTTCAGCTAAGGTTCTATTGTCTAATCTTTTTCTTATCACCAAATATTACATATTTACACAGGTGCTTCGCTAATTGTTTGAAAGCAGTCACTGGAAGCAGAGCTATGTGACTCAGCTTTGGCAATGCAGACCAGCTGGGAGCTGACAGGTAAATAATTACCACTAATCAAAGCCTAAATGAATGCAGGTTATTCAAAGTCAGATGGGGAGATGGGAACAGGGGTTATAAATGAACTGTTAGGAATATCAGAAGAAATGAGAGCTGGGCAGCCTGGTCTTAGATGAAAACAACAAAGAGAGCAGTTAACATCAGGGAGACCTTGGGTGCCATGTGTATTAAATAGCACAAAGACCTTTAGCTGGGGCTCTGTGATTTCCCCATTCAGGCATAATTATTCGGGTATCTTAGGAGCCTCTGTGGGTCGGTAAAACTGATTCAAATGATGAGCTATGACGTTTTCAGTTCTCACGGGGTATAATTTCATGATATCATTATGTAAAATTCAAATTTCTTGACATTAAGAGGTAGGAAAATTCCTTTCTCCTGCCTTTGGATCAGTAAATATTGTTTAAAGTAAAAAATAATCAAGAATGAACACATTTGCTCTTAAGAGCAAAACATATGAGCTGTGTGTTAAGTGAACAGATTTCCATGGGAGGTGATCCACCCTCAAGGGGCCAGTGGCTCTCAGTAGAAATTTCCACGAAGTTATTATGAAGGACAGCTTCCCCAAGGCTTAAGCTCCTAGATGAGGTATTCAAGAGCTTTGAGGACATTTGTTTAAAAGTCAGCCTGCACTGGCTATAAAAAGCCTTTCAGCCTTTTTTTTGCAAGTCATTTTTCAGCTTCCTGCTAATGAACAAAACGGGTCTGATAATTTTCAGTAATATTCTCAAGAAATGTGTGGTTCAGGACTGTAGCTTTCAAACAGTTGACACAAAAAGCTAGTTCAATCAGTGTTGAGAGTCGTGCCCGGAGACGCCTTCTGTGTTTTGGGACCAGCCGGGAGAGCTGTATCAGCCACAACAAGGCCATATTTTGACTGGTTTTCATCAATTTGACTCGGGTGGCTTTTTTTCCCCTTTTTTCCCCCACCTCCCACTTCTGGTAAATGCATTTGGCTTGGAAGCAGAAAGAGAATTTTTTAGTTGTAATTCAAAGTACTCTCTTATTGTCTCATAAAATGTGAGTTGGAGGATTTACCTTACGATCTGGCTCCTGGCTGGAAACAAGCGAGGGCCCAAGGCATCAGGGGAAATATTAAATGACCACTTATGAATCTCTTGTTTAGCCTGAAATTATGGTGCATACCTTTTCACTCTGAGCAGACTTCCCACCAGGGCCTTGACTCTGGGGTTCTGACAGAAACATATGCTTGCTTTGGTGCTTTGGAGTGAGCACCCCAGATATCACACTCCAAGAGAAAAAATACCAACAGCTTAAGGAAATAGTTCTAACTGACTGAGGTCTTCCAAGATGCGATACTATGTGCTGACTCAGGGAAACTTAGGGCAACATGCTGAAAACATTTGTAGGCCTGGAAAATAACTGGTTTAATAATTCAAGATGCTTTTAAGTTACAAAAAAATACAATAAAAACAAATAAACCTCCTTTTCCCAAAGTACTGTTGTACGGGAAGCCACTCCTGCAATGAAAGAAATGGAGCTTAGCGTCTAATGCAAATTCAGCTTTAAACAGAGAATTTTACCACCCCACTCTACACCCTAAATGGACTAGAGGAAGTAGTTATGTTCATGATCTCAAAATATTTAGATAAAAATGAAATACAATAGAAACTCTGTAAAGTGACCATCCAAGGGACTATAACAAACTGGTCAACGTAGGAGTTTCTATTGAGTACCTGTGGTGCCTGTCCAGTCTATGAAAACTAGATCAACTTTTGGGGACAGTCAATGTAAGGAGATGGTCAAATATAGAGGTTCTATTGTATTTAGTTAATACCTTACATGTATTTATACCTGGGAATCATACTTCTCAGAGTTTCTAAAGGGGTATTCAAGTATTCCTAGGACATACACCAGGGTTCTCAACCTTCACATCACCAACGCACTGTGCTGAATAGTTCTTTGCTGAGGGACTGTCTTATATATTGTATAATGTTTAGCATCCTACTCACTAGAGGCCAGTAGAACTCCCCAAAGTTGTGACAACCAAACATGTCTCTAGACATTGTCAAATGCAAAATTGCCACCAGTTAAGACAACATTTCACTTTTACTCCTTCATTCCCAAATACACCCTAAAGTAGTCACTGTTCTGAACCTATTTCTTCCTGGTTCATACATCAGGAGAATACAGCTCAGAGAAGATTAAGTGACCTTTCAATGTCATAGTCCAGTAAATGGCAAAGACAGGACTTCAAACAAAGTCTGTAAAGTATATACTCTTTGTCCTAACACTATAGACATCCAGAATTTGACTTGAACAATACTGTAGGTACCCTCTCTGTGATCTAAGAGTTCTAAAAATACAGACCAAATACTCTCTTCAAAGAGTCACAAAATGACTATTCGAATTTCCTCCCAGTTCAAAGATGTTCATTGAAAGACAGAAAAGACCACACAGTTGGCTGTACCTGAATGTGGGTAACGGAGCCATATGTAATTGCTTCCATTTGCTCCTTAATATGTCTAAGTTATTTCAATTACTTGAGTGGATAGCTAAGTCTAAAGAGCTTGTCAGATCCACCCTAAGGCTGACTGTCATAACACTGGCTGACAACAACCACATGATGGCAATGGAAAGGGAACAGAACTTGAGAGTTAAGCACCACCTACAGATTTCTGCTTACAAACTCTAGGGATTTTTGGAAATGGATTACTTTCCTTTAGCTTCTGTTTTCATATCTGAAAAGGGGTAAGCACAACTATCTTACAAAGTGGGAGTAAGCAGATAATACATGCAAAGACCATAACACAGAACTTGTTATATAATGGAGACTAGGTACATGACAGGCATTATGATGATTCATTTAATGGCTGAGATGCAAAAGGAAATTCTGTTATTTTCTTCAGAGGGTTGGCAGAGGAGAGGGACTTGGTAATATTTATTGAGCTTTAACTATATGCCACACATTATGGCAAGTGCTTTACATGAATTATTTAATTTCATTCATGTAGTTCATTCCTTGCTGACTGACTATATTAGACACCTGTTGTTTGAGGTTTTTTCTATTATCTGTCCCCCTTATGAGAATCAAAGCAAATACCAATTTTATTCATCATTGGTGCCCCAGTGTCTACCTCAATGTTTGTTGAATTAATAAATTAATGAACCCATTTTAAAAAATAAAGAACCCTCCAGGGTTGACCTTTGACTGTCCTCTCCTATCAAGTGTTCCTGATCCATGGCAGCTCCTCTGGGATGAATTCGTTTCTCATCTTTCCATCAGTCTGTTCCTAATACTCACTGCCTTGAGCCTAGACTTACTGTAGCGACATTGTAATTCTTACATACTTTCTAACTGCTTCTCAGTCCCAGCCACATTTCTCCCTGCTGCTGTGGAAGTCTTTCTCAGACACCCAAATCAACAAGCCACTGACTGGGTCCAAGCCAGCATCTTCAACTCAGAGCCAAAGCCTTTCACAATCAACTCCAGCTTTCTGTAACTCACCTCACCTCCTACCATTTACCAGTATTACTTTATTCCAACCAGCTCATTATCTGCTTGAACATTTTAGTTCTGAACTTCAAGATGGTTCCACCATTTAGTGTGTAGTTTATTGAGTACCTTGTAGGTACCAATACTGTGTCCTATGTATGTTTCAACACAAGATTCCTGTCCTTTAGAGTATAAAATATTATATATTTCACGGAGAAAAATACAGAAACAATTGCAACACAACATCAATTGATTTGAGCAGGGTTATACAGGGTGCTATGTAGGCACTTGGAAGGGTCTGTAACCCATACTTGGGAAGTCAGAGAAAACTTCCCAGGGGAGGGTGGATATCATCTGACACCTGAAAGACAAGGGGAGGAATGACAGATGCTTTAGCGAGGCAAGAGGCATTCACAGAGCAGGGCTGTAACCAGATTGAACCCTACTCTGAAGATAATGGGCAATTGCAAAGGGATTAAGTAGGTTCATTGAGATATTACTATTTGAGATTAAAAGGGAATGGTCCTGTGAAAGGCACTTAAATAAGTTACCTTCCTTTCTTATAAATTAAGTACTTATGAAACAAATCCCAACCATGATTCCAGGGCAGAAAAAGAGACCATTAACTACAGTCTTGCCTCAGTTTCCTCATCTGTCCAATGATGGGGATTAACTGAGTGTCTGACTTCCTAGGCCTCACCCAGTTCCTGCCTTCTCTAATCCTAGCCTCCTACAAGTAGTCATTTTAAGGCTAAAAATTTGCAGGGAAGAATCATCAAAGGGACTTGTTAAAATTGTGGAGTAACTCTGAAATGCAGGTATTATAAGTGGGAGCTTAAAAAAGAAAACAGGATGCCAGGTCAATCTCTTGCAGATAGTGCTCAGAAAAAACTTTGAGAAATTCTGGGGTAGAAGAATGAGTCCTTTCATTTAAACAGGAAAACTTCCTGGGAAGTGATACTCCTTTGGGAATTGGCCTATGTATAGTTAAGCAAAAGGGGCCCAAGCACCCAATTAAACCTTTAGTATTAGAATAGACCATCTCATGGAATTGAAATAGACAGAATTAAAATCCCCATTTTAGGTTTGTGTGCCCTGCCCTGTGCCAGGCACATGATACTCATTGGGTCCTCTATTTGCCACAACCAGCTGCACACAGCAAGTGGGCCTAATTTCCACATTAGGGGCATAAACATGGAGGTAGGATGCCTACGGCCTTTGTGGTGAGGAGTATGTATGACAAATGATGACAAACTTCAGTGATCTTTTCTAGCTTCCCATCATCTAGTCATTGATGTTTCAACCAGGTATTGAACAGACTTGCCCTTTGTTTTCGTGTTGCTTCCCCAACATCTTTTTATTTTAACCATAACAACTATCTTGTCAAGGTATAACCATAATAGATGATTGAAAATATGCCACTCTTTGAGAACGTGCTCCAGGGAATCAATCTCTCACCTCCTTCTCGCCTTCCGGATATGCCATGAAGTAGGTAAAAATCAAAACAAGATGCATCAAAGAATTCATCTATGAAAATCATTTCAGGCAATAATCCATCAACCTCTGAGATAGTCAGGCTCTTAAAACCAGAGCGATTCCTTGCATACAAAACCATACTAATGTCGAATTAGAATTAGACAGGTACTCTTGAACAATGCCAAAAAAGAAAAAAAAAAAAAAAAAAAGGAACTTGAGGATGATTTCAAAGGCTAAGCTTGGATTTAGAATTATCCAAAGAAATAAGTTTTCTGATATTAGGAGCTATTCCTCGTCATTATTGTGATATTCTTAGTATTGAGGAAGATGCCCCATAGGCTGAATAAGCTGAGTGTACAAAGCTGTTAAGCAACATTTGCCTTGATTTTTAGTTCAGGTTCATTCTGCATCCTTCTGCTACAAAGATTGGTTTCCAAAGGGAATGTATTCATCCATATCCAATACCAATTGCTTTGCCAGTGTAACTTCTGAGGACAAGAAAGCTTGCATCTCAGGTGTCTTAGATGACAAGGTGGCCTAGGGGAGGCTAAATGGACTTTGGAGGTGGAAAGGCCTGGAGTCTTCAGCCCTTGCTCCACTACTTTCCATGTGTCTTTGACAGGTTGCAAAACTTATCAGCTCTTATGCTTCCTCAGATGTATGGGTAATAATAATCCAGAGTTTGACAACATACGTGTATCATAAGATTGAGAGAGAAGAGGGAGAGAGAGAGAGAGAGAGGGCGGGAACGTGTGCAGTATGCCTAGAACACAGCTTAGTAAAGAGAAGGCATTCCACAGACAGGACCCATAATTATGGGATGGCATTAGGGAGAATTGGTTTCCTTGAGCTGAACCACAAATACCACCACTCACAACTCAGGGGCCTATTAAAAAATGAGTTTCTGAACCTGTAAAGCAAGACGTTTTTCCATAGACCAAAATAGGTGGCCTCTTTCATCAATCTCCACGGGAATGCAAAGGCTTCTTTATAGTTTAGCAGCAGGTATTGTTTTATGCAGGGATTTTCAACATTCTTATTGCCAAAAATTCCATGAAACCATATTTTTGGACACATATATCAAATAGGTGATACTTAGTAAAAATAATTTCCCCACTCTTTGTTAATCTAAAGTATAATTTTTTCATAGAAGTTTTGAACTGACATCAGTTTTTTGTCAATAAACATCTATCGAGTATGATGCGTTATACTCAGGATATGATGCTGACCAAGACTTGGTCCCTGCTCACAGTTTAATGGGGAAAAGACAAATGAAAGTCATGGCAGTGAGAAAGAGCAGTGAGAAGGCAGGTGCGCAGGATTAAGGGAGTACAGAGAAGAGGCATTAGCTCTGACCTGGAGAGTTAGGAATGAATGGCTTTCTGGGGCAAGTACGTTAGTCTCAGGAAACCAAGCATGAGTGAGAGATAGCCAAGGAAGACGACACAGGGAGAAGGCTTTGAGAAAGGGATTGATACATGTAAGGCTTTGAAATTTGGGAACAAGGTGAATTGCATGAGGGAAAGTATTTTGCAGTTTTTGGCCGGGGCTGGGTTTGAACCCGCCACCTCCGGCATATGGGGCTGGCGCCTTACTCCTTTGAGCCACAGGCAACACCCTAGGAAGGAAAGTATTTTGGTATGATTGGATTGTGACCTTGTAAACATATTCAGTCTGATTTTAATTTTGCCTATTGCAAATATCAAACAGATCACTATTCCCTTCACAAACCACCAAGGATTTATAGGTTCCCAGCTGAGGATAGTAGAAGACTTTGGGCCAAACAACTCTGAGCTAAATTCCCAACTCCATAGTTAAGTATCAACACAATCTTGGGCAATGCACTTACCTTTGAGCCTCAATTTTTACCTGTATAAATAGAAGAGTAACACCTACCTTGTTAAGTAGTTGAGACCATTAAAATCTCTGTTAAAGTATCTAATGGATATCCTGGCACAGGGTAGGCACTCCATAAATCACAACCATTAGCCATAGTGACAGCTGGAGTCTATAAATTTCCAACTGGCAAATTGATACTGTGACTGTGGTCAAAACCCAGGCATATCAAATTTAAAGTTTTCTGTTTTAAAGACCAAAAATCCTCATTAACAATAATTATACAATGATAATACTTCTACTATTGAGTACTTACTATGGGCCAGACATTATGGAAAGCATTTACCTTTAATTTCTATTTAACCCTTAAAGCCATCCAAGAGGGTCATTTGTATTTCATGAAACACTCCCCCCATTTTCTATAAAAGAAAAAGGTTCTTGAGCTTAACTACATTTTGATATTTTAGGTTAAGCAAAGTTAAACAGCTTTATTTCCTGCAGAACATTCTAGAGTCTTTAATCTGAAATTATACATTATCAAATACAAGATGGAAGAAAATAGTCTAAAGGGTTTTCCAGATGTATTTGACCATTACATCCCTTTGTAGTTGAATGCACATTAAAATCTCATTAAATGTACTTTGTGAAATCCCCAGATAAGAATTATCAGCTCCATTTTACAACTAAGAAAACTGGACCTCAGAGAAGTTAAATAACTTGCCTGAGGTCACACAGCTAACAAGTAGGAAAAGCCATAATTTGAAACCAGGTCTTTCCAACTCTAAAAACACACACTTGGCCACAGGAAAATCATTTTTAACATACCCCCAATTCTTAGAAAGCACTTAGGCTGCAAAAGCACAGGCCATAACAATTCTGGTTAGAATGGCTTCCTCAAAATAACCAATGAAAACATTAGGGCACTGCTTTTTTAAAAATTTCAAATTAATATGAAGGTACAAATGTTTAAGTTACATTGTTTTCACTTCTAAGGTAAAGTTTGTAGTTGAGTCCTTCACCTAGGGGCCAGGAGGAGGGAGAAGAGATGGTGATTGGTGGGATCTCACCTAAGGGCAGTGATTTCAACCTGTGTGCCATGCTGTTAAGATTTTTAAAGATTAACTAAATTATCTTTGAAAGACATTCAAAGCTCAGTCTGTATATTCTTTTTATTCTCTTGATTTTTTGGTTTACATAATTTAAGTGTGCCATGGAAGTTTACCTATAGGTTCCAGCATGCTGTGAGATAAAAAAGGTTGAAAATCATTGCCTTAGGGTATCAAGTCAGGAGTCTAAGTTTAAAGTATGAAAACCACCTCTGGGAAAGGAAAAGGCAAAAAGAGCCGCTCTGGGTCCCAAGGATCAATGCTTTCCTGCTGTCCAGTTACTAAGCCCTGGCCTCTGAGCTCCGCTGTCCACCTACCTTATAGATTCCCTCGGCAGCCTGGGCCCTTCTGCTCCAGTCTCAGACCCTGTCCCCACCCACAGGGCCTGGTTTTTCTACAGGCCTCTCAATATTTCAGGGATGCTTAGTGACAGCTCACACCTGGTTGTTCCCTTGGCAAAGGCAACCGCAGCCCACTGCTGAGCATATTACTAAAGCAAATAACTCAGTTAGCCCAAACCTAATAATCCCTCCACAAAACTCAGAGAATATGAAAAGGAATTACTCCATCTAGTTCCCTCGGCATTGTGGGAACAGGCAAGACTTTTCATTTACTCCAGCAGTCCATATGTTTGAAGGTCAAACAGCACCTGGGTTTTCTTTGAAATAAACTAATTGAGCCTGGATGATTTAGAGTCAGTCTTGCCGAAAGACTTGCTGGATCACCAATGGTAAAGCAAGACCTGCTTTTGAAAACTTCAGATCCCTCCAACCCCAGTTTTATCAAATGGCAATGAATATTTGATGTTGTCCAAAGATTAAGGCCTGGGTCAAACTGAGTAAGGAGACAGAGAAGGGATTGCTTTCACATTGCCGTGAAAAAAAGCCTTGACCCCAGGTGTTCAGGGAGGTAAAGAAATCAGAGCCCACCAGAGAGAAGTCTGGCAGAGGGCCTTAGAAGGAATAGCTCTCAACCCTAAGTGTGCACAGAGAAAACCTGGGAAACAACAAGCGTCTCCCTGACCTTTCTGCTTTTGTTCCCCTTTTAGCTGATTTTCAAGGAAACCCCGTTTGTAGGAACAACACAGAATTAACATACAGAGACCAGTTTGATCCAGATTGGGAGAAACACATCACCTTCACTGTTTGGTTCTGTCACATGCCACCATGTACACCAATCGGTTGGTGGTGTGCAATGTGTGTGCTCAGGTGCTTTACCTGAGAGCCAGAGGTGGGCCTTGGTGGGACACCTCTCCCTGCTTAGGACTGGTCTCCCAGTTTCACAAATGCATCGGACCTTGTACTTGTCTATATCATTTGCTGGTTTTTCTGGACTCCGATCCCCAGAGTTTCAGATCTGTAGATCTGGGGTAGGACCCAAGATTTTGAGTTTTAAAACATATTACTGGGTAATGCTGATGCATTCTGATTCTCCACTTTGAGAACTATTGTCCTAGATTGGGTAGACCCAGGGGAGCTCTGAGTACATTTTGTACTCTGTGCCAAAAAAAGGAAAAAATAATAATTGGAGGGTTCTAAGCATGGGGATGACAAGGTCCGGTTTCTATTTTGAAAATAAAAATCTCTCTTGCTACAGGGTAGAGAGAAGACTGCAGGGAGGCCAGTGTGAATAGACAGACCAATCAAAGGTCTGCTGCAGCATTCAGAAGGACATGATGTTGGCTTGAACTAAAGTGATGACTGTGGCGACAGAACCAGATGGATTCAAGAGACTTAGAGGGAAAATCCTTAGGACTTGGTGATAAGTAAGGGGGTAAAGGCAGAGAATAGTTCTCCTTTGGCTTCTGCTTGAGCAAGTGAACAGACAGTGGTGGTGTTCAGTGAGGGAGACCCTGGAAGAGGACCAGGCCTGGAGACAAGATCACAAGCTCAGTCTTGGACCTGTTGAGTGGGAGACATTCAAAAGACGGTAAGTAGACAGTTGATATATGGGTCTGGAGTTAAGTGGAAAGATTAAGAATGGAGATAAAAGTGTGAGTCATCTGAGTATACGTGCAACATGAAGCCATGGGGGTGGATGAGATCACTAGGCAGAAAAGAAAGAATAGGAAGAGCAGAAGGTCTAGGACCTTCAACATTTGGTGGCTGGGTGAGAGAAGATGAAGCTCCAAAGGAGAAAGACCAAGAGCATTAGCACGAACACTGGAGAGGACTGTGCGCAGATGCCGAGGGCAGGGAGGAAACAGTAGACAGTAATACAAGTGCTACTCAGGGGTCAACTAAGGGGAAAACTAAGGAATGGCTTTTGCATTTAGGAAGGTGGAGGTGACCCAGAGAAGAAGTAATTGGCGAAGAGGGAAAGGAGCATTTGGGAGTAGGCTACACCTGAAGCTGGAGGAGGGGAGCCTTTCACTCCAACCTTCACCTGGCATTGTTTTCAGGCCCCTCCTATCTCCAGTTATAGCCCAAACACATTCTCTCCATTCACTGCCAGATGAAACAGAAGTTCACTCTTCTCTTTTTTTTTGCAGTTTTTTAGCAAGGACTAGACTTTGAACCCACCACCACCTCCGGTATATGGGGCCGGTGCCCTACTCCTTGAGCCATAGGTGCCGCCCTTCACTCTTTCCTTTTTTACCTCCTGTTTACTCTTCCTGTCACCCCAGTTTGACTTCAGGGCTTCTTACAATTTTATTAAATGCTATATTTATGGGTTTGTTATTTTTTTTAATTAAATCATGGTTGTGTACATAAATGCAATCATGGGGTACAATGTGCTGGTTTTATAGACAATTTGAAATATTTTCATCGAACTAGTTGACATAGCTTTGTTATTTGTTGATTCAACCCAGAGTAGTTGCAAAAATGTACCTACTCAATAAGAGCCTATCTCTTATTTTTATTAAAGATCTCAGGAATACCATGCCCCAGGTCCTATTCTTCTTTCTCTCATTGGCCAGTTACTTTTAAAAAGGGGCCATCATGGACTATTCGCTGACCAGACCAGTGAAAGATAAAGGCCATGCAAAGTTAAAGATCTCATAAGTCTTTTATTTACGTGGGAAGCCTGTTTGAATGTGTTTGTATTGGGAGGTGGGAATCTGGCCCAAATCACTCTCTGTTCAACAGCAAATTTAAGAGTTTGGGATTCAGAGTCTGTTAGATTAGGACATAAACCTTAGCTTTGCAAATTTTCAGTTCTTTGACCTTACATAAAATGTTCAATCTCTCTGAGACTCATTTTTTTATTTACGCTTTTAAAAAGTATGACCATATTTACTTTACAATGTGGTACATGTTGTTTAGCCTGGTACGTGTATCTAACCTATGTTAAGCAATTACATTATAATTGTCACTTTAGTGGTGGCCAAGCAACCACAATGGAGAGGTTGAAAAACAACTGACTAAGGAAATACTGTTTTCCTAAAAAAATCATTAAATCCTGCAGATTTATTTGGATTTTTCTATTCTAGCCCCTTGAAGGAACTTACAAATCTAATATACTTTTAAATTCATTCACCATGGGTTCACCATCATTCACCATCTTCTTCAACCAATGTTGTACTCTTCTGAAAAGGAGCTTATTCAAGTTGCTTTTTGCAATTAAATACTCCCAAATTTGTACTGTTTAGCTTCTGTTTTTTAAAAAAACAAGAAATGAGGTGGGTTATAAAACCACAGGTAATACATGAATTGAATTCAATTGCTTGGCTTTATTTAGAGTTGTGAAGATAAAGCAAACATAAGAAGGGAAAAAAAAATTAAAGCATGGCCTAACACAGTTCTCTAGAAAAATGTATACCGTTCATTCATGTACTCATTCATTTAACAAATCAATTCTGAATACTTAGTAAAAGGCCCTGGGCTAAAATCAAAACCAAGGGAAATAGATTTTGTTGTTGATTTTAAACACTCATCCTGCCAGACACAACCTTGACTCATTGTTTAAAACAGATGAAAAGTCTCTTTGGATGCCAAAGAGAATAGACAAGATGTGCTTGATGCAGTCTCTGCAATTTTGTACACGAAAACATAATCAATGCACCACGATTTTCACATCAAGTTTATTAACTGCCTACAACCAAGTTAATGGCAACAGAAATGATGTAAGCATTTACCTATTATGTAAAAGTAATGTACATGCATTTACCTGTGTTAGTTCTTTTACCTTGGCAAAACCCTCATGGGAAGGACACTATTATATTGTACATTTTCTAGATGAGGAAACTGAAACTAGGATGGGTCTAGGAATTTGCCCAAAGCCACACAGTTATAAGTAGCAGAACCAAGTAGACCATGTGCTGTATGGTATAACTCCTGTTTTAAAATTAACTTGCTTTTGGCTCAAAAAGTAAAAGAAACAATTTCTGGATTTTAGAAATTCTGTATTCTTGTTTACTCTGTGTATTGATTCTTCAAAGGTTATAATAATCCCTACAACTCAAATGTGCAACTACCTTTCATTCATTCACTCATTCATTTAATTTATTTTGAGCTGCTTGGCGAGCACCAGGGGTAGCCAGCTCAATCTTCATCCTGGAAAACTAGTCTTCCCCATCACCTCTCCCAGTAGGGAATCCCCATTGAATTGGCCCTCAGGAGCTTTCTGCAAATTAATCACCCTGAATCCTGAAGCTTAGCAAAACTTTCTCAGTCTAACCTTGAGAGCAATAACTATTTCTGGCACCAAAAGAATGCTTTACCTCCCAGCCATGAAGGCCTCTGAGAATAGCCAAAAGGAAATGGCAGGACTGTTATTAACTGAGAGGTCATCTAGCACCAGTGGCCCAGAGACCTGAGGAAAAAGGATATTCTTTCCCAGGGGTAAGATTTTCCAGCACAGTCTTGTGGTTTTATTGCACCCATTGTTTCTTCAAGGACAGGGTCCTCTTCCTAAGGAACTTTTTGCCTTTCATGGGTCATTTGTAATTTTCGGTGAGCCACAAACTTGGTTAGCTAAGCATCAGATTCTTGTGCTATTTGGGAGTTGACTTTTTAAAATAAAAGATCTAATCATTTTGCCAAGGGCCTGTATGCTTTTTGAAGTTCTAAAGGCCAATAAAACCACAAAGATCCTCCTTTCCATTCAGCATAGGTTGCCATGTCCTTAAACTGAGGGTATTCTTGGTTTAAACTTAAATAAACTTTCTGGAGCATTTATTATTTGCCAGCCTCTATGCTCCAAGGTCATGTATATACTACTGCTTTTATAAACCTTACAAGAACTCTTGGATGTGAGAATTATTATTATTTCCATGTTAGTGCTAAGGACATGGTTAAGTACCTTGCTCAAAATATTGATAATTTTTGAAGTTGCTGATGGGTACATGGTGGGGGGTGTTCCTTGAACTATTTTCTCTAGTTTTATCTATGTTGAAAATTTTTCATAACACAACATTGTCATTGCTGATGCTTTTATGGTCACTTCCAGGAAGGCTGTTGACTGTTGCCCAGGTGACAGTTTTAGCCAACATTTACCTGATGCAACTAGAACAATTTCCTAGAAAACCAAAACCCAAACCAGTGTATTCAGCAGCCGACAACCATCCTAAAATGATTCTTGGATCAAAATGCCTGAGTGTATTACATTATGAAAAAGTGAAAATGGCTGGGTGTTTTTCCAGACCAATCAAAGCCACATCCTCCCTCCTTCCTTTATTTATTTATTTCATATACCATTTGTGGTCTAAACAAGCTCTCCTTAACAGGTATTGCAGGTCTAAGAACAGCAAATATGGCATCTGGCTGCAATCCCAGCGCAAAATGAGCACCACATTTGCTGTTTCCTGGTTATTTATTCCTCAAGATAGAAACCCATCTCAAATAATGACTAGGGGATCTTTGAGTCTGGGTCTACATGGTCCTTTTATTAAACACCTAACAGCAAAGGACAGCTCATGTTTCTGTAACCAATCACTATTGTTTTTATGGCTTCATTTTCCTATTTATTAAAGTAATATATAAAATACACTTGTTTTCTAAGTGAAAGCAGTGAGTGGATTTTCTCCTGTGAGAAACTTACAAACCCTGTGGTACACACTGCCATCTTTAGATATTGGGAAACCAGGCTTAGGATTGACCTTGGCAACAAATCTCTCATAACAATTATGAACGACTTCTAGCCCTAACTATTACAGGCGTTGTCCCCAAGCCTTGCCTTTTCATTATATTTTTGAGGAAACCATCTCTTGTTCTCCCTCTTGCCAAAATTTGGTTTAAGTGGACCTCAGACTTGCCTGGGGGTTAGTTTCTGGAGAAGCAGGGAGTCTGGGAAGCATCAGCCATCTGTCAGGGGGACAGGCATTGCTTAGTTTGTAAAAAGAAAAAAGAAAAACTTCACTGTAGAGCTTAAGAACATAAACTAGAAAAAAAATGCTGTTGGGTTGTATTTTTTTCTTATCACAAAAATGGCCTTTTCAGATAATCCTTCTCAATGGAGACTCCTCTGATGCTGTAGTGTTTGAGCATGAGGAACATATGAGGCATGGAGGGTGGTGATAAGGAAGGTATACAACAACAATCTTCTTGGCCAAATCAGTTATTCCATAAGTAATCCATATCAAATTTAAATCATTTAACTATTACAAAACAAATTTTAAAAGCCTATCTACCTCTTGCTAATATAAATGACTAAAAATTGATATATTTGAGCCAATGGTTTATCTTGCCACTATGGAAGAAAAATCTAAAACTGAACAAAGATTCTCCCCACTCCATACCCCTCACCAGAGAAAGTAGAGATGTCCCTGTCACTTTCAGGTTTCGTGTCTTCATCCAGGAGTTTTTATGCCCTACCTACATCCCCTTTCTGTTATAAATATTTGATAACACAACCAATAATTTGAAAAATACTAACATAATAAACTCACTAAAATATAGAGGAAAAACAAAATTATAATGATATAACATAATTTTCAATGTAAGTACTCAGGCATGGATACGCTAAAAGACACATATATCAAATCATTGTGGATTTTGGAAGAGTTAGAACATTCACAGAAGGTTGTCCATTCTTTTGCTTTCCATCTAATAATTTGAAAGAAGAACTAAGTTAGTACATTAGTATAGTTATACATACAGGCATAGATTTGCCATGAGTCTGACAGCTACAGATGTAACCTGATATTCAAACTCAAATTTTTATAAGTGTTGTTGTCATTGGTGATTAGTGGTATGATTTTCTGAAATGGAAGAACAAGGCCTGGTTAAACTAAAGGTAATCAACTATAATCTAGCCTCTGTAGTTGCAGTTCTGGGAAATAAAATATTAAAGCATTATCTATAACTATATCCATCTATCAATCATTACATAGTCTAGATTCTACAGAAAATAATTATATGCAGGTTTTTGATGAATGTCCAGCAGAACATCTGAAAGTCATCCAGGAATCAGGAAAACTTCTTTCTTTGTATGTCCATCTCAGACACTGTAGGATGCCTGTAATTCCCCAACTCTACCCACTCAGTGCCAATAGTATCCCCCAATTGTGACAACCTAAAACTGGATTTCTAAAGAGCCTTCTGGTGGTTGTGCTGCCTTTGAAAACCAGTATCTAATGGAAACACCAGGCCACAACTCTCCAGTGCTTTCCCACAGAATTTGTGCTGTGGTCCCCCCAAAGGATGCTCTGTTCTTACTTTCTTCCTAGAGATACCCTTCATCTCTTACAGAGCTCAGACAAATCTGTCCCTCACCTTTGAAGTGGCCTGCCATCAGCCTTCCAGCTGAACAAGAGCTCTTCTACTTCAGAATCTCCATTATATTAATTATTTCCAAGGTTTATATCAACAACTAATTATCTGCCAACCCATGCTTATATTTGAAAGTTTCATACGGACATGGCTTATCCTCCTGCTTCAACTAACTGTAAACTCCTTGAAAGCAGTCTTTTTTTTTTTTGAGCCAGAGTCTCACTGTGTTGCCCAGCCTAGAGTGCAGTGGCATCAGCCTAGCTCACAGCATCCTCAAACTCCTGGATTCAAGTGATCCTCCTACCTCAGCTTCCCAAGTAGGTGGACTACAGGTGCCTGCCACAATGCCCAGATACGAAGGAAGTCTTTTGAGTATTTTCTCTTAACACAGTTCAGTAGAGGCACCTGTGGACCAAGGTTCAGTTAATAATGCTAAAAGCTTGGAGAAATGGATTTCATCCTTTTTGGACATACAAAAATGCAAATATGGAGCAAGTCCGACTGTAACTCAAACTTCCAAGTCATTATTCCACCTAAATGTTATTCCCATAGTGTAAATTCACACCAACCTCCAATCACAGAGCCTGGTGGTCTTATACCCATTGTGACCATATTTCTATGGTGCTCAAACCCCAATCCATCTATCTTTTTTAAAGCAGTATTTCTCAAACTACGCATCTGTATCTACTGCCTGTGTCAGAATCAACTAAAGATATTTATTAAAAACAAAACAAAACTAACCATACTGGATGTTGTTTCCTGGAATCCTTGCTTTGCTCTATATAATATGCATCCACTCAATTAAGCTAATGTCTTTATCATAGAACCATTCATCTGTGTCTCCTGAACGTGACGAGGCCTTTTACATTAAACAGGAAATCCAGTCAACAAGATGAGGCAACCTCTAAGTTCAAGCATATAATTCCGAAGACCACAAATCTTGTGGCAGGCAGGCCACAAAGAGTGTCCTTATTTAGGCAGTTGCCATTTAGTGATGCTGCCCAGTTGATTCCAGGGCTCCAGCATTTGTCATTTGCCCATTAGTCCATCAGTATTTTGACTATGTCACATATCATTTTGCTAGACAAAAATCTGTATTTTATTCCCTGATATACTCAAATACTATATACACGTTTCTTTTTAAAAAGCAAATTCATCCCTAAAATCCATCAGGAGACAATTTAATGGGAGGAAAAATCATGAATGGGAAATTCCTTGAACTGCATTTCTTCTGCTGGATTTGAAACTCAAAGGGGCCAATGACTATCTATCTTTTTTATTCCTCTCACCCCTCTTCCTGCTTAAGCCTGGCACATATTAGACAGTTTATAAGAATGTATCAAACTAATGCATCGCTTGTATAAAAATACATGGACAGGAACATTCAATGTGAATGATGAGGGATCATTTATTCATTTGATAAATATTTGTACTTCCTATACTATTGCCACTATTCACAAGAAGTTAAGCCTCCTAATAACCACAACAAGTGCATTAATGGAGTATTTAATCTGTCAGGTGAGCTGAGGGTTCTACAGACATTACTCATTTAGTCTCACGGAAACTCCGAGGAAGCAGGCATTACCATTCCCATTTTGCAGATAAGAAAATCAATGTTCAGAGAACTGAAATACCTTCCCCTTTGTGAGAAAAAGAGGCAGAAGTCCATCCCAGATGTATCTGGCTCCAAAGTCTGTGCTCTTAACCAGGCCACCCTTCTATTCCAAGTTGAAGTGATAGGAGATGTGAGTACAAAAAAAGACAATGATCAAAGAGCTGGAGGTTCCAGGGACATACAGGATGAAGTATCAAGGGGCTGTTGACAACTTGGTAAGGATGCATTCAGAGCCAGGAGTGATGCTAGACAGTGGCAGTGAAGGGGTGGGGGCTGAGGTCACTTTTGAAGGGAGCGTGGCACATGCCCAGTAAAAGAAGGCATGCTGGTAATGGAAGCTGGGCGGGAGGGAGACAGACAGTACTCCCTAGCACACGGTGGGGAAGGAAACAGACTCAGGAGTATATGACTCAGGAGCTTGTCAGAGATCCAGCTGGAAGCAGGCAACACCAGCGAGCCCACACGGCCGCCCGCACTGATGCCTCGTGAGTGTCCTGCAAACAGCTCTCATGTTCCGCACGCGAGCCTGTCTCCTTTGTTCTCTAGCTCAGCTGACCAAATCCTGTGAGTCATGCCCTGGGCCCCTTGTATCTGTTCTTAGCCAGTTGTCTGCAGACACCCAAAAGGAGGGCAGATGAAAGATGAAATTACTTATCTGGCTTCCACCGCAGGCTGAAGCAAGTGTGATAATGGAAAGGGAAGGCTCCAGAATTCAGGCCCCATTTAGAAAGTTACCAAAAAAGTGAATTACAAGGAAAGAGAGCTTATGTGACCTGACTTTAGCACTGTGGGCAGGAACAGCTGGATCTGGGGCCATGGCTAATATGGGTGGACAATTACCCTGTGGTCATCATCTTTTCCCTGAGTGTAGAGAGCCACAGACACCATTTCTCCTCCCTGCTTCTTCCTCCCCAGGAAGAAATGGCCTTCATCCTCCCCTCTCTGGCCTGTGTAAGAAAGAGTAGGGGACCTTGCACAAGCATCATGGCTATGTAGGAGAGTGAGCCTCTGTCAGGCTCCATGTGACAAATTGAATCCCTTGTTCACCAAAAGCTGACATTCACCCTCTAGTAAAATCCTCTAAATCATGTTTAACAGAATGTGGAATGTTAACTGCTTGGGACAAGGCACCAAGCCTGTGCACCAGACCCAGTACTAGACGTAACCCTATCAGGCAGGCAGCACCATCATCTCCATTTACAGGTGACAGAGCTGTGGCAGGGCAAGAATAAGTCCATCCAGCTCTGCTGTGCTTGCTTGTCCCAACAGGATTGATGCTGCAGGGAACAATTTGAACCTAAAGTGAATTTTGTGATTTTTTCTGTGTGTTTATTCTCTATTCTCACTGCAAGAAACAGCAAACAACTATAGAAAAGTGCACCTGGCTGAGCTGGACTGCATGGAAACACACAAAATACCTACCCTCTCACATCCATCTACCTCATCTCCCTGCGGTGTTGTGAGCACACCACGCACATCTGTTGCTAGACCTTTCAGTCTCATTCCAGAGAACCTCCTTCCACCTCTTCACAATAGCTCACCGACTGCACCCCTTCCCATCCATGCCCACATTCACAAACAAATGCCGAGACATTTTCAAGGCAGACTTCCTTGTTTGTTTGTTTATTTATTTTTGAGATAGGGTCTTGCTCATTTGCCCCAGCTACAGTCTAGCATTATCATAGCACACTGCAAACTCCTGGGCTCAAGCTATCCTCCTGCCTCCCAAAATGCTAGGATTTACAGGCATGAGCTGCCATTCCCAGCTAAGGTTTGTTTTTTTTTTTTTTTTTTCATTTTAGTAGAGACAAAGTCTTGCTATTGCCCAGGCTGGTCTCAAACTTCTGGGCTCAAATGATCCTCTTGCTTTGGTCTCTTAAATTGCTCTGATTATAGGTGTGAGCCACTGCATCTGGCCTATCATTTTATTTATATATTTCTTAGCTCTTAACCAATTATAAAATTGTCTATTATTTATTAGTGTTAAATTGAACTAAATTGGTCCTAAAGCTTCCTGTGTATCTTGAGTCCTTCTAGATTGAATTGCAACCTAACTTACCAGTATATTCTTGTAACAAATAGCTAAGTCTCAGCCAATCACAGGCTTCCAATTCATCAGAACCTGTCCACATTAAGGCCAAAACCAAATTGTAACCAATTAAGCTATTTCTATATGCCACTTCCTTTTTCTGTCTAGAAATACTGTCTGCCCACACTGCTGGGTGGAGTTCTCTGAATCTCTCCTGGTTCTGAGGGCTGCCTGATTCATGAATTGTTTTTTGTACAAATAAACTCTACCAAATTTAATTTGTCTAAAGTCTTTCATTTAACAGTAGGCTCCTATCTTTTTAAAAAATACATCATTGTCAAGTCTTTGTGTGTTATGACACTAGCCCCATTTTTTCATAGAAGCATTGTGGGTTTTAATGCCCAATTTAGCATAGCATAGTGATTTTAGGAACACATATGTTGTGTCAAAGCACAACTATTTACAACTTGCCCAAGGTTATGTGGCTAGGTAGTGGCCCAGCAGGGATTCAAGCACAATCTGCTCAAGGACCCAGCCTCACTTCTTCATCTCTGTATCTTTCTGCTTTGGAATACATGATTTCTTTCAATCTTCACAGAAGTCTTAAGAGGCTCTTATTATTCCTATTTTATAGTTGAAGAAATTGAGATTCAGAACTAATATTCCAAGAAAAGCTTAAATGAAGTTAACCATATGTGCCCCTCTTGCTAACCATAGGTAGTAACTCTGAAATTCACATTCAGGTCTGTTTTTCTCTGAAGCACTTATGTGGGCCAGGATTCTAGCAGTCTGCAAATGGGAAGAATTTGTGGCAAAGGGATAATGCCCCAGGTCTATGTGAGTCTTCACTGACAGCTCACCAAGTCAGCTTTCCACGGATAAAGAATAGGCCTTTATAATTTGGAGCTATTGTCTAAACTATTCAGTCATTCTTTCGCTTTTTTTGTTGTTTTGTTCATTCTTTCCTTCCTTCATCAAGTGTTCATTGAGCAGATATGATAATACTAACATTTAGTTTAGTTTTGTTTGTTTGTTTTGAGACAGAGTCACATGTTGTCACCCTTGGTAGAATGCCCTGGTGTCACAGCTCACAGCAACCTCGAACTGTTGGGCTCAAGTGATCCTCTTGCTTCAGACTCCCGAGTAGCTAGGACTATAGGCATCAGCCATAACACCCAGCTATTTTTAGAGATGGGGTCTTACTCTTGCATAGTCTAGTCTCAAACTCCTGAGCTCAAGGGATCCACACTCCTTGGCCTCCCCAAGTGGTAAGACTACAGGCATGAGCCACCATACCCAGCCTAACATTTAGGTCTTAACCATAAGCATCACTCTAAAGCTGCCTTCTATAATCTGTGCCCCACCAGACCAAGTAGGAGGTTCCCTTATTAATAGCATGCTTTGTCTCACCTTCCCAATATTCACCCCTAGCAATAACGACATGATTATTTGCAAAGAGTTCTTTGATCGTCTTCCCTCATGTGATGACAAGCGCAATGAGACCAGAACGTGTCCATCTAATTTTTTTCACTTGCACCCTCAGCATCCATTGCCATGCCTGACACATAGCACGTGCTTGGTAAGTACTTGACCATTTTACAACTGACCTTAGATTTGGCACTGATGTAGAAAGAAGCCCAGACTGCGGACACCATCTTCAACCTAGACAGCCACCTCTTCAACAAATAAAGTTTCAAAGGTTATTGAAATTCTTGAGCTGGAGGGATGTATCCCTGCAGTGTGTACACAGGAGGACTGTAAAGAAAAAGTCGCTGACAGACAGAAAGCTGATCCACAACAGCTTCTATAAACGGACCATGAAATAATCAGGTTCCTTGGTCTTTTATTTGTTTCTGGATGGAGTCCCAGGCAGGGAAGATAACCTTCGCCTCAGAACAATGTGGCGCATCATCTGTAAATGTAATGAGATGATGAATTATTCCGGTGTCATTATGCCCGTGATTTATGGGGAGACATTATCTGCTAAAAGCCCAGGCCAAAAGAATATTGATTTCATTTTTACTGAGACAGCCATTTAAAACTTTTTAAAGACAGCAAATGATTGTTTAAAAGACCAACTTCAAAAAGGCCAGTTTCGAACCATTCGGTGGGGAGGGGCAAGAGGAAGCAGAAAAGGAGGTGCGGCTCCTTTAAGAAGGAGTTGGGCAAAGCGAGGGCCTCCTGCTCTGTATTCTCCGGTAACACCTTGTACTTCTTCGCAGCAACTGGCTGGACTCCTGGGATTTTATACCACATTTTTCTTTAGGACCTTTCTAGGTTCTAAGCCGAATTTTATTTTGGCTGAGAAAATTATTTTCTGTCTCCTTTTCCCCAATTGATTTTGAAATCCAGAAGCAGCGGGTTGATGCTATGTGGTAGTGGTGGTGGTGGGGATTCTCTTTAATGAAATTTCTTCTTTCATTTTTTCTTTAAACGAAATAACACAGCTTCTCAAATCACATACTGATAAGTAAATCAGGCTTCCCCCAGAATATAGGGAGATCATAGCTGGCGAGGAGAAATGGCAATACAAAACAGGGTGGCAGATTTGGGTCCATGCTCGGCCGCTGAGAGAAATTGTCTCTTTATAGTGTCTTAAACTCTATGGTTTAGCTTCCTGCCATACAAAAGGATGGATGGACATGAATATTTGTTGAGTATTTTCGATATGCCAGGAACTTTGTAATCATACAAAGTTGTTGTTTCATCGTCCCAACAAATTTTCAGGATAGTGATTGTCTTGATTTAGAGATATGGAAACCCAGGACAATGCCTGAAATTGACTCAGGACTATCTTATTTCTCAACTTCTCACTCGTTCCAAGATCCTTCCTGCCTCTCTGTTCATATGATCAAGTGTCTTCATCAAGAAAATTTTAGTCTTCGGATCAAGTTATTTTAAGTGTGGGGATAGTGGCTCCTCATCCTCTTCCCGTCAATCAGGCATAACTTTTATTCCTCATTTCCTTATAAGTTTGGTATACATATCAACTTAGAATTAGTGACGTATGGGCTGAATATTACCCCAGGTGGGTTTTATTGTTGTTGTAGTTGTTTCATTGGTTGTTTCCTTTTAGCTAGTATATTCTCTTATGTGTAAAAATTTATTGAGGTATAATTCATATACGATGCAATATACCCATTTACAATATAAAATAAATGTTTTTTGGTATATTCACTAAGTTGTATAATTAACACAGTCCATTTTGAACATTTTAATCACTTTCAAAAGAAACTCTACACCAATGAATAATCACTCCCTATCCCCCTTTACTCAGTCCCCTGGCTCTAGGAAGTTACTAATTTTGTCTCTATATATTTGTCTATTTTAGACATTTAACATAAATGGAATCATGCAATATGTTGTCATTTTTGACTGGCTTCTTTGATTAAATAGAATGTTTTCAAGGTTTGTCAATGCTGTGGCATGTTATTTTTTAATGGTCTAATAATATTACATTGTATGCGCATTGCTTTTTGCCCATTCATTAGTTGCTAAATACATAGAGTTTTTCCAACTTGGGGGCATTATAAAGAATGCTGCCATGGACATTTGTGTACAAGTTTTTGTGGGAACATATTTTGGCATCTCTCTTGGGTATATCTTTAGGAGTGGGACTATTGAATTACAGAGTAAGTCTAACTTTAAACTTTTGAGGAACTGCCAGAATATTTTTCAAAGTAGCTTCAAAATTTTTAATTCCCACCTGTAGTATGTGAGATCCTGGTTTCTCTACAACATTTCTTATAGTTTGTATTTTTTGTTACAGAAATCTTATTAAGTGTTAAGTGATATTTTATTCTAGTTTTCATCTGCACTTTCCTTTTGACTAAAGACGTGGACATTCTTGTGTGTGCTTATTGGCAATTTGTATTTCTTCTTGAAGAAATATCTACTCATATCCTTACCCATTGTTTTATTAGGTTGTCATTTTATTGCTGAATTGAACTCTGTAGGTGCAAATCACTGATCAGATACATGATTTGCAAATATTTTCTCCTGTTTTGTGGGTTGGCTTTTCGGTTTCCTGATTGTATCCTTTAAACATAGAAGTCTTTAGTTATGATAAAGTTGAAGTTATCTGTGTTTGCTTTGTTGCATGTCCTTTTGGTGACATATCTAAGAACCCATTTTCTTAAAAAGTCACAAAGATTTACTCACATATTTTATTCTAAGAGTTTTAGCACTGACATCTATGTCTGTTACCCATTTTGAGTTAATTTTTGAGTAGGGTGTGAGAAAAATGCCCAATTTCATTCTTTTGCATGTGGATATCATTTACTTCTCCTGGTGTCTTGTAGAAAATAACTGGCCTATAAATGTGAGGGATTATTTCTGGACTCTCATTTCAATTTCATTGATCTATATGTTCATGCTTACGCCAGCACCACATTGTCTTGATTACCAGCTTTGTTGTAAGTTTTTAAACTAATAAGTGTGATACCATCAACATTATTTTTTCTTTTCAATCTTGCTTTGGCTATTCTGGACCCCTGGAATTTCCATATAAATATTAGGATCATCTTATCAATGTCCGGGGTTGGGGGGGGGGAGAAAATAGTTTAGATTTTGAAAAGGATTGCATTGAATCTGTGAATCAATCTGAGGAACACCAAAATCTTAACGATATTAAGTCACCCAGTCCATGAACATGGGATGACTTTCCATTTATTTAGGTAATCATTAATTTCTTTCAACAGTGTTTTATAGTTTTCAGAGTATTTGTTTTGAACTTCTTTCATTAAATTTATTCCTTAGTATTTTATCCTTTATGAGGCTATTATAAATGGAATTCATTTGGTAACATCATTTTCAGTTTATTCACTGTGTAGAAAAACAGTTGATTTTGCATATCGATCTGTGTCCTGCAATCTTGCTGAACTCATTTATTAGTTCCAATAGTTTTTTGTTTTTAGTTCTTCGGAGTTCTCTCTGTATAAGATCATATCACCTGCAAATACAGATTTTACGTCTTCCTTTCAAATTCAATGACTTTTATTTCCTTTTCTTGCCTAATTTTTTGACTAGAACCTCAAGTATAATGTTGAGTTAAAGTGATAGGATTAGAAATTCCTGCCTTATTATTGATCTTATAGGGAAAGCTTTTAGTGTGTGTGTGTGTGGTTTTTGGCCAGGACTGGGTTTGAACCCGCCACCTCTGGCATATGGGGCTGGCGCCCTACTCCTTTGAGCCACAAAGCTCTTAGTCTTACCTTTAAGTATGTTAGGAATGGTGGTTTTGTAAATGCCTTTATTGGAGTCAAGGAAATTTCTTTCCATTCATAGTTTATTGTTTTTGTTATGAAGGGGTTGGAGATTTTATTAAATAGTTTTTCTCTATCAAATAAAATTATGTATTTTTTGTTCTTGATTTTACTGATACAGTATATTAAAATAATTTGTTTTTTAGATATTAAACCAAATTTGCATTCCTGAGTTAAATCCCACATTGTTGTGGTATATACTTTTATGTTTTACTGGATTCAGGTTATTGGTATTTTGTTGAAGATTTTGTGTCCATTTGCATAAGATATATTGGTCTATAGTTTTCTTGTGTTGTCTCCATCAGGTTTTAGTATCTGGGTAATATTGGCCTCATAAACTGAGCCAAGAAATGTTACCATCTCTTCTGTTTTTTTTTGGAAAATTAGATTAAGAATTGATACTAAGTCTTTACATTTTGGCAAAATTCATCAGTGAAGCCATCTGGTCCTGAGCTTTTCTTTGCAGGAATTTTTACTTATGAATTCCACCTCTTGTTATAAATGTAATCAGACTTCCTATTCCTTCTTGATGCAGTTTTGGTAGTTTGTATCTTTCAAGAAATTTGTTCATTTTATCTGGGTTATCTAAGTTATTGGCATACAGTTGCTCATAATTTCTGTAAAGTTAGTAGTAACTAACTCTTTCTTTTATCCCCTCTTTCATTTTTTACTTTAGTAATTTGTATCTTCTCTCTTTTTTCTTGATTAGACTTGCTAAATGTTTTCTACTTTGTTCTTTCCTAAGAAATGACAGTTGTTTTTAGTAAGGCTCTCTTTCTCTCTTTTCCTGAACTTTCTGTTAAGCTGTCTGCCTCTGTTGGTATCACACTCAGCTGTTAGGCTCCACTAATTGATGACTTATCATTCTACTGTTTTTGGTAGTGCCTTGGAGCATAAATTGCTCCACCGCCTTTGCTAGGGTAGGTTTTGAGCCCAACCTCTGAGGTTTTTCTGTCCCAAGTAAGGCTCTTAGCTGCCTCTTTCCCCTGGTTCCTTGATAAACTACCTGGCCTCTGTTAGCTGTTTGCTTTCATATTGTTGTCAGCTTCCTTATAATCTGAATCTCCATGTTTTTTAGAGTACCATTAGGCTAGAACTTTCCCACACTCTCTCTCAAATAAATTCAGTTCTTTTGGAAAGAGCTTAAGAACTCCCTGTTCTTACAGACTGACTCTTCCTCTCAACAAAGAATCTGCACCATTTCTGGGGACAGTGGCCCTCTTCTCTTGTGTGACATTCCTGTTTTAAAAGCAGGGCACTGGGCAGGCACAGTAGCTTCTGGTCTTCCTGACTAGCCCCTGCTGGCATGAAACCACTACCTGTAAGTGATCTGGGCAAGTGTGAGCTGGGCCCCAGTATTTTCAGCTTGCTGTAGTTGAAGTGGAAGCTCTGTGCTGTGAGGGAGGGTGGAACAGAGAAAGAAACACACCCATCCCTACCCCTACCCTGGGTCTTTTGGCCACACTTACCTAAAATTTAGCCTCTGCAACACAGAGATGAAGAGAATCAGAAATGCGGGAAGCCTGGCCCTCCTGGGGAGCCCTTGACTGGGAGCTTGGAGAAGAGGGTACCCTATCTTCTTTGCCATTTGGAATAGAGTTTGTCACAGTGAACTGTGCATAAGGAGGATGGAGAGAATGGTCATGGTCAAATGCTGCAGATGCTCACTATGCTTAACAAGATTTAATTTATTTTAGTAGAATATTTCTTCTTCTGCTTTATGCCATTAGGTCAATTTCCAAAGACTTTTATTCTTTTGTTTGTTTGTTTGCAGTTTGGCCAGGGCCGGGTTTGAACCCACCACCCTCGGTATATGGGGCCGGCACCCTACTCATTGACCCACAGGCACCGCCCAGAGACTTTTATTCTTTTAAAATAATTTTTATCAGAATAATTATTTTAATTATTCTTTTAAAATAATTTATGGATGTTCTGCTGGGGTGGTGATCCTTAGAGCTCCTCACATTATTATTTCAGAAGCATATTCTAAGTTGAATTTCAAATGCTGTTAGGCACAGCATGTACCATTCAGTTGATCACTGGCCCTGCTACTCTCTGTTATAACAGGCTTCTTATATTTTTTTCTCAAATTCTTTCTAAAACAGACATTCATTGCCCAACTCTATACTCAGAGCCTGCTTCATTTCTTTTAAAATGTATATCACTATTTTAAATTATATTATATACCTATAGATTTTTTTTTGTCTTCCTTCTCTAGAATGTAAGCTTACCTGAGACCAGGAATTTTGTCTGCCTTTTCCACCAATATATACCCAGAACCCAAAACAGTATCTGGTCCCTTGTAATATACTCTGTAAAGATATGTTGAATACATTTTAAAATTTATTTTCTTAATTTTATTTTCGAAACAGTATCTCATTCTGTTGCACAGGCTAGAGTGCAGTGGTGTGATTATGGCTCAGTGCAGCCTCGAACTCCTGGACTCAAGTTATCCTTCTGCCTCAGCCTCCTGAGTGGCTGGAACTACAGGTGCACACCACCATGTCCAGCTAAGTTTTAGGGGTTTTTTAAAGAGGTGGGATCTTGTTATGTTGCTCAGGCTGGTCTCAAACACCTGGCCTTGAGGATAGTTCCACCATAGTTGCCTAATGTTCTGGGATTATGGGTATGAACCACTGCACCTGGCTTATTGAATATATTTTGATTACTGTCTTTCCATCTGTGGCAGATATGATTATTTCCCAATATTATTCTCTTCTGTAGGAGGTAACAATGGCATACAACAAAAATAGTGCCTTTCTTGGCCTCTTTGCAGCTGTTCATAGCCACGTGACCAAATTTTGACCGTAAGATAAAATGGACGTGTCGTATGGAACATCTAGTGACACTCTGCATAGTTTCTTATGGTTGCTATCACAAATTACCACAGATTTAAAACAACAACATTTATTCTCTTACAGTTCTAGAGTTCAGAAGTCCAAAATCAGTTTCCCTGGATAGAAATGAAAATATTTCTAGGGGCGTGCCCCCTAGAGAGACTCAAGAGGAGAATCCACTTTTTTGCTTTTTCCAGGTCCTAGAGCCACATTGCTTGTCCCCTTTCAGTATTTTCAAAGCCAGCAATGCACTATCTTACTTCAGTAATCTTGTTACCTCCTCTCTCTGTGATAGCAAATTCTCTCTCTGCCTCCCTCTTACAAGGCCATTTGTGGTTCCCATTTAAGGTGACAGTCACAGGTTCTAAGACTAGGACATGGATGTCATGAGGGACTATTATTCTGCCCCCAACAGCCTCTTGCTGGCCAGACTCAGCATGTAATGGCTGTAACTCTGGCAGCTACTTAGACCATAAGGATGAGGGCCACACCTAGGGATGGCTTAGCAGAAACTAGGAGAAATACAGACCCCTAATGAATTTTGGGGCACCACCACAACCATGCAGGGAGGAAGGGCACTGTCATTTTGTTTAGCCACTAAAATGCAGTAGAAGTTAAGTTGTTCCATTCCAAGCCTAGCCCTCAAGAAGCCTTGCAACTTCTCCTTTCCCTACCCTCTTACTAATATGAGTACATGTCTAACATAGTCACTGAAAGATGGAAGTCAAGTGGTCCAGTTACTACATTGTCTCAAGGCAAAAGCTAGACAACCACCAGATACATAAGTGAGGCCATCCTAGAGCAAACACCCCCAGCCCCAGCCCCAGCCAATCTGCCAGCTAATCAAGACACATGATCAAGCCCAGCCAAGATCAGTCAAACCTAGCTTGGATTAGCAGAGCTTCCCAGGTGACCCTTCAGTAAGAATAAATGATTATTTTTCTAAACCTCTGATTTTGGGGCATTTTGTTACACTACCATAGCTTATTGATAAAGCTGCCAAAAGTAGCAATAAAATATGTTATAAATATAAAAAGATAAATAATCTAAGAATTACATGCTGCTTTGAATTATCTTTACCTCTTACTTCATCTAAATGATATACATAAATTGTGGTCTGCAATATAATTTAAAATAACACGGAAAAACTTTGAACAATTTAGTAGATATGTGTTTAGAGTAATGTATATTACCTTTCTTGCTATTAATAATAGTCACTTGAAGTTTTTGCCCTACACATGTCCCCATTTAGAAATATTTAGAGAGTAGTACAGGTGGTAAGCAGAAATAGTAGAATCTGTGAAGTGGGGAAATGAATGCCTGAGGTTTGGGAAAGGTTATAGGAAGGCAGGTGACCTGAAGTTGGCTGTGGCACTTAACACCTTTACCAAGGTGCCTTCCTTACTCATGTATCTGGCAATTCTTAGAGAATATTGGCCTGGAGAAATTTATGTTCCACTGAGGCAACAAAACCAGCACAAGACATGTTGATGGGATGAAGAAAACAGTTTTGTCAGATAAATTCAGTTCTGTGGCCCTACCCTCCGTGTGCATGTGTGCAGACATACATTACTTAGTGTTTACACAGAGTCTTATCTAAAGATCTCATTACCCTTCAGAGGCTTTAATTAAACCCCACAATACTGCCGATGAAACAGCTATTATTTTAGATGGGTAAATTGAGACACTCTTAATCAAGGCTCCTCAAACTGATGAGGCAATCTGCCTAAGGACAAACAGGAAATGATTATCCAAGCTGTGAACAGAAGTCTTTCTCTTTGGTTCCCTTTCTAACCACCTTACCGCAGAGCCTGAGGGAGGAGAAAATTGCCTGCTTTTATCCTGTCTCAGAGTAGTGTGAGATTGCCTTTCTCCAGGTACCAACCTTACTCATGTTAAAGGGTGGAAGCACAGCTTGCTTGCTTTTCTTTTTTTGTCAGAGATAAATAAGTTCCTTGTTTCTTTCTCTGGAGTATATCCCAAACAAAGGGTTTTTCAGAAATATTCTGGAATGATCTACCTGTTGCACTGAGGCAGACACCAAGGATCTCTGCTTTCAGGGAGCATTTTAATCACCTATCTTAAAAAGCTTTGTCAGTGTAAATAAGTTTAAAGCTGTGTGTTTTCCTTGCCAGGGGTAATGATCCATGGCCAGGCATGATCTTTGGCTCATTCAGACTTCCTGGAAACATGGGTTCAAATCCTGCCAGGCTAGCTTGAGCCTTTTTTCCTCCAAATTAGATGAAGCAGAAAACAGGTTACCATGTAGAACTTCTTGGCTAAGCCCTCGGAAACCCAGGATCTAATTTAAAAGTCTTAGTTCTTTGAGAAAAGTTGTTGAGTTTGCCTTGGCTCACTAGATCAAAGCTAAATACTGCTAGTTAAACACCTCTTTAAAAGGACTAATATTTTCTTTTGGAAGATATTGCCAGATTTTTTTAAAAATAGCTAGTGTACGTGAATGTTGTCTAGATGAGCAGATTAGTTTTCCTGTATTGTTCACCTTGCACGGAAACATACACAAACGCTTGAATTATTTCTAAAGCACATTATTTACTTACTTATGTCCTTGTTAGATGTTTGCATGGACCTAGCACTCATCGACCTGGGGAGGCTGATAAGAAAAGGTCAGTAGGTGCCAGTGGGCCTGTTAGGAGGAAGGTGGTTGTATCCATTCACATCACTTCTACTGACTTTGGAGACATCTCTTACGGAAGCGGTATCTTAAGCTGAGGCTGGTGATCTTTGCCCAGTGTATACACTGCCCATCTTCTGTAACTACCATGGACAGACTATAGCAAAAGGTTTGTTATTTATTTATTTAATGATTCTTAGTACAGTCATTACTTACATGTTAATATCTACTGTCAAAGTCATTCTGAAAAAAAATGTGTCTACTCCTAGACACATAATTCAAACTTCTGCTGCACTTCATTCAGCATACTACATGGTTGTAACAGAAACTTCATCTTAAACTGTCTTAAAAAGAAAAAGAGGCTTTTTCTTGGTTTGTGGAAGGGTCAAATTCAATGGTCAAGAAGATAAGGCAAGTAATATTGGTTTGGTTATATGGGTTCATAGCATTGCAGTTTTTTCTTTAATTCCTTACCTGTTGAACATAATAATCTATTGTATTTATGAGGAAAATGAAATAATATTGATATTTGCTTTAAAATATTCTAGCAAGAAAAAAATAGGAAAGAAACTTTGGGAAGAAGGAAGGGTATGTTGGGACAATGTTGATAAGTGTGGAACCTGAATAGTGGGTATGAGTCAGAGCAGAAACTCATCACATTTGTCTCCCTACTTTGATATATCTTTGCAAGTATTCATAATAGTATGTTAACATACATTAAAATATTCTTAAATGCCATCACCAGGCATCAGTCACCACTGTCAGCTCTGTCCTCCTCATTTGGCTCTGCTCTTGTGGAGGTGAGCTCTCTCCTTTGGTGATGAAACTGGGAAGCTCAGACTGGCACTGTCCCTACAACAACAGATCCTGTTTGTCCTATTGGCACCAGCAAAGTTCTCAGAAGGGTCTAACTGGGATGACTTGCGTCATTCCTTCATCTCTGAACTGATCACTGTGACCAAGGGACAGAGGTATTGTGACGTGATGGCCTGAAGAATGTGAATTGTTATGACACCGTGGCTCCATCAGGCTGGACTACCAAGTCCTATTCCTGCTGCTCTTGCTTACCACCACTCTGACAAAAGCAAGTTATCTGTAAAATGAGGATAATAAAAGTACCTATACCATGGTATCAGTGTAAAGATTAAATGAGTTAGTGTGTATCAAGTGGTCAGAACAGTGCCTGGAATGCAGTGAGTCCCCAGTAAATATTAAATAAATAAGTTATCAATAAATCTACCATTATTTGCCAATCCCATAGTGATAAAGGTAAAGTCATTCCTATGGAACAACATGGGATGGGTTACCATGTGTAAAAGGAAGACTAATCTCCAGGAGATGAGGATATGAGGAAGCTGCTAGTCAGGTAGAAATTCTACAAGCTATAAACTGCTATTCCCCCCATCAGATGTATGTGCTTCCTTGGTGAATTCACAGAGAATTCAAAGATAAACTTCACCCATTCTGGTGAAATGACCTCAAATTCCAAATTAGAAGGGTATAAACTAAAGTCAGCTTCTTCGATACTATATAAAACTCTCCTCCTAGGAGCATGCATTTACATGCATTAGTCTTACCTGTTATGAAAATGGGCTTGTTAGAATTGTCAGTCCTTGACAAAATGAATCTTCAAGCCTTTCGAAAAGCCCCTTAATTCAGATATTTCATTAATTCTGATAGCTTTATACCATATTCTGCTGAAAACCCATCCTAGGTTGTAAGAAATTTGAGGATGAAGACTGCCTAATACATCGTTTTTCCTTTTCTTGTGTATCTTGCACAAAGTATTCATTTATTCAAGGATTATTAATCAGTTCTATGCCTGGCCCTGGGCATACAATGGTAAATGAGAGATACAGCTTATGCCTTCATGGGTGATACATTTTGTACACAAATGGACAGTATTTAAAAGTATTAAAAATATCATAGGATTACTGTTAGGCTAGAAGAATTCCAGGGAAATGCGAGGGCATCTATCTTGGTCTAGGAATGAACAGTACTCTCCTGTGGAGAGATGGTGAAGTGGAACTTGGAAAACTCTGGCCTGGGGAAGTGGTTACAGAAGACTCACTCAGGCAGAAGGAATGCACATGTTTAGGAATACATGAGAAAAAGCCTGGAGATTGGGGAAAACTGAAAGCACCTCATAATGTACATTATGGGAAGAAGAATAGCCAAAAATATGAGATCTCACGATTTAAGTTTATGAACTGCCACCACATGCTTATGTTGGCAGCACCATACAGATAACTCAGTAAGGTGTTCATAGCCATGATGCAGTGGTGTTTCCCGATTGTGTTCATGTGGACATGTGGACATGTGGTGGTGTCTTGCTGAGTAGTATCCATTACTGTTGTTGCATGATTTTATGTACCATCAAGATAATGTTGGAACTTGAATTAGAGCAATATACAAACATCTGTAAATTTCTCATTAAACTTGGCAAGAGAGGAAATGAAATCAGGGACATGTTAGTCCAAGTTTATGGGGATAATGCCATGAAGAAAACAGCAGTCCATAAATGGAATAAACATTTTTCTAAGAGGGCAGAAAGTGTCACTGATGATGAGAGGTCAGGGTTGCCAGTAACCAGCAGAACTGATGAAAACATTGCAAAAATTTGAATTGTGCGTCAGAATTGTCAGCTGACTAAGAAACAGAGCAGATCAAGTAAACATCAATAGAGAAACAGGAAAATCGTTACTGAAAACCTTGGCCAACACCTCCTAGGTCTTGCATGACAACAGTGCACCAGCTGACACAGCACTGTCTGTGAGGGAGATTTTAGCCAGAAACAAATGACTGTATTGGAACACCCTTCCTGTTCACCTGATCTGTCCCCCAAAGACATTTTTCTTTATCCAAAGACAAAAGAAATATTGAATGGAAGACATTTTGATGACATTCAGGACATACAATGACAAGTTCGATGGTCATTTCAGAAAAAGAGTTCCATAATTGCTTTGAAGGATGACTAGGCACTGGCTTTGGTACATCTCTTCCCAAGGGGAGTACTTTGAAGGTGACTATAGTGATATTTAGCAATGAAATATGCAGCACTTTTTCTAGCACGAGTTCGTGAACTTAATGGTCAGATCCCATATTTTAAAAGTTTTCTCAGAACAAGTATTTTACCAGGTCAGTTATAGAACACAACTTGGATAAAGTTCATGGCATAAGGGGCCCTATAAGTTTCCGCCAAGCAAGGGACAGGCAAGTATAACCCACATGTGCTGACTGTGTCCCTCTTAGACCTCCTACTTCATGGAGGACAGACGTCATTGGTCATAGACAGCTTCTGGGCTAACTATCAGCACATCGGCACTGAGCCCTTCTTCCCCCTGGGTCCCAGACAGTGACTCAGACAGTGTGTATACTCAGGCAGCCATTTCCCAGGAGAAGGGAGAGCCTTCTAGGAGCCAATGTTGGCTGGCAGGTTTCCCTTCAGCCTTCCGTCTTCCTATCCCACCTGGCTTCTTCCCTCTCTTCCCACAGAGTCAGACCTTCAGGCTGTTCTACAGCTCACCCCTCTTCCTCCTGGTCCTCCCCATTTTTCTTCATAGGCATTTTCTCCAATAAAATTGTTTACACATATAATCCAGTCATAGTGTTCACTTCTCAGAGGACCCAAACCAACAACTCCAGATAACCACAAATGTGTCTTATCCTGTGCAGGGAGATGACACTGTTCTAAATAACTTTTCCTGTTAGCCAGCTAGGTGTATACATGGAATATCAAAGAATATTTAATGAAGGTTTTTCTTAAGGCAGAAGGAATAATCAAGAGATGGGTGATGGAGGGTTTGTCATCAAAGAATAGCAAGAGAAAGAAAGAGACAAGTGACAGTGAAAGGCAGGAGATGAGAGGGAGGCAAGAAAGGGGAAGTGGAAGAAGAACTTGATGAGAAGTTCAGTGGAGGTGGAGGAAGGAAAAATATAATTCCCTCATTAATTCTGTTGGAATGACAATGTCTTGTCCTTGGTAGGCCTAGGCTTTTGTTTAAGAAACAGGTTCCATCGCTGTAATAGAAGAGAACTCATAGGATCACTGAAGTCTAAGGGCAGAGAGAGCAACTCTTTTAGCAAAATGATGGATAGCAGACAAGCCTAGATATCAGATGCAGTCCTAAGTTCTAAGATATTTTGGAATTCAAAATATCTGATATTTTTGTAGATATTTCTTTGGAAGCCAAGTCATGTAGAAAACTCTCTCTACTTTTCCTCACAGGGGCCAAATATCCCTCTCCAAAGATTCAGAAGCAGAATGAAAGGGGTCTGACAACGATGACAATGTATGCCTGACCTCAGCCCCCAGAAGATGTCTGACCTCTGGAGAAGTAGGTAGGAAGATGTTAAATCTGCAGTGCCCAATATGACAGCCAATAGCCACATGTGGCTATTTGCATTTACACTAAAATTGATGACAATGAAATAAAATGTAAACATCAGTGTCATAGGCACACTAGCCACATTTCATATACATAATAGCCACATGTAGCTAATGGCTACTATATGGGAAAGCACACACAGAGCATGTTTTCATTGTCACAAAAAGTTAAATGAGACAAAGCTGTGTTTAATGGGCATCACAGAGGGAAACGAGATGAGTGAGGGTCCAGGGGAATCCTTCTCTCTGACGGATGAAGGGCTCATTCTGTGGTTGACCTCCATGTCATGAGTGAAGATCATGAACAGGTGAGATAGATTAGGAAAACCCTCCCCACATGTCTAACCTGTCACAAGTTCCCTGCAGATCTGGCAATATAACTTGAACCTTACATTCAGATGCATTAAGTAATCTTATATATTCTAACAAAGAAGAAAACTTTAAACTGACTAGGCCATGCTTTCCTTTTAGAGCAGGGTTTCTTGACCTCAGCATTAGGGATGTTTGGGGGCAGGTCATTCTTTGCTGTGGGTCCACCCTGTGCATTGCAGGATGCGTGCTCAGCGGCACCACTGGCCTCTCCCTACTAGACACCACTAGCACCCCCCACACTGCACCCCATGGCAACAACTGAACATGTCTCCAGACATTAACCAGTGTCCACTGGAAGGGGAGAAATCACCCCCAGGTGAGAACCACTAATCTGGAATACGATATATGATATCTATAATAAATGAATGTGATCTTGAGCTTGGTCAGAAAAGTAAGTGCCACTTCCTGACCTGAGACATAACCAAACAGCGGCCTGTGACTGACCCAGCAAATAACACGCTGTTCTGAGGAAGCTCATAAAGTTGTTTTGGCCTGGAGGATGAGCTAACCTCGTAATAGGTACTTGAAGAGAGAATCTCCCCGCCCCCCAAATGCACGATATGTATTATGACTGGGATGGACTGAACTAGGGCAAAGAAATCCTGTAATTTGCTGTGCCTACAGATATGTAAGTAACCCAAATGTGTGTTTCTTTTTGGGTATCAGAGGATAATTCCAGAATAAAATTCATTGTCACAGTCATTTTAAAAAACATCCACACTGTCAAAAGTCTAAATCAGTACATTTTTCAACCTCCTCTAAAAATGGAAGGCACTAAATAATACAACACTGTGTTTTAACCTGAAGAGTTTTATACTCAATTCCAACTCAAAAATATATCTGCTGACATCCATGCTTCATAAATAATTCCTGTGTGATAATTATGTACCTCGAGCAGAATAACCAATGCATTTGTCTTGAACACTTAATATATTCAATAGGAAGTGTCTCAGGAATTTTCAGCACTGTCACTGCCATGAGAAAGAAGTATTAGCCATTCAGAAGAAGATACTCATATTTGATTTTGTGCATAAAGGAAATCAAAACTAAGACTTTTAGACTTGGACTTTCCCCCACCCCAGAACCTATAATAGTCAGTACTACAATCTCCGTCCATCCATAAAAGACTGCAGATTCCCAAAGTATAGGAACCCTGTGCTCTTCTTGTACCTGTTAGTAACCTGCACAGATTAGGCACTTAATACACTGTTTTTTTTCAATTTTTGGCTGGGACTGGGTTTGAACCCACCACCTCCAGCATATGGGACCAGCAACCTACTCCTTTGAGCCACAGGCACCGCCCACTTAATGCATTTTTTTATCTTGATCATAAACAGCCTGACTTAGAACTAATTCTCTGAATATAGTTATGCAACTTGGACCAGGATATAAGTTTCTTGATTCTCAACTTATCTTGTATTCTAACATAAGCAATACAGGAAGAGTTATGCTTAAGAGGCTATATGACTTCGTATAATATTTTTTAAGGGATCAAGTTTGTTTTTTAGATTTTTTGCTTCTTTTGTTGGTTTTGTGCTAGGTGACTTTGCTAGTTCTCTAATTGTTCCAAATATCAGTTTTGTTTTGTTTTTTTGGAGACACTCTGGTACCCTGTGTAGAATGCCGTGGCATCCATGGCATCATAGCTCACAACAACCTCAAACTCCTGGACTTAAGCAATTCTCTTGCCTCAGCCTCCTGATTAGCCAGAACTACAGGCACCCACCTTAAATCCCAGCTAGTTTTTCTAATTTTTGTAGAGACGGGGTGTTACTCTTACTGAGGCTGATCTAGAATTCCTGAGCAATCCACCCACCTTGGCCTTCCAGAGTGCTAAAACCAAGTTTCAGTTTTCACCAATAAATTGATACTAATAATGTCACATTATTTTGAAGTCTACATGAGATAATCTACACCAGGCCTTTAGCGCACTGCCTGGCACAGCTTGCTTTCTAAATGCTAGCTATTATTTCTATATATTTTTTATAACTTAATTCTTCAGTAGACCCCAAAAGTTTTTCATCCTCTTAAAAAAGTGAGTCACTTTGTTAACTATTATTTTTCTTCTCTTTGAAGTCATTTTTCTCAACATCAGTGAATTTTGAGATCTGAAAAACAATCTTTTCTAGATGTTTACGTGTTATTTAGAAACAGTAACAGTGGCAACAGACTACTTTAGTAACAATCTATTTGTTCCCCTTCACAAATACAAGCAACCCATGATAAATATATTCTGATTTTTAAGAAGAGGTAAGGTATAACTGGTACAGCCTTATTAAGTACAGGAACTTAGTAATCCCTTTTAGGTTTGAATTTATTTTGCATTGAATTTATAGATCAATTTAAAGAGGATTGATATGATACTGAGTCTCATCATTTAAGAATGTGATTTTTCATTTACTTAGGATTTTTTATAACTTTCAATAATTTTATAATTATTTTCTCCTTAAAGGTCTTGCTTTTTTTTTTTTTTTTGGTTTGCTCCCAGGGACAGGACAATTATTATGTAGAATATTACATAATATTGAGAGTTTTAACTTGTCAAAGCAGAAGTGGTATTGCTTTTGTATATTGATCTTGAATCCATAAAACTTACGGAACTCTATAAAAAGTTTGCAGATTCTCTTGGATTTACAAAGTTGACAATCACAGGCAAATAATTATATATCTTGCATCCAACATTTTTTACATTCTCATCTTATTTGTTGGGCACCATATCCAATTAACATTAAATCCAAATAACATCCAAGAACAGGATTTATTTTTTTTCTGATTTTAAAAGGAATGCTTCTAATGTTTAATCACTAACTATGATGTTTCCCATAATTTTTCTTTCACTAAGAATATTTACTTTTTTCTAATACAAGGGAGCTCTATAACACTATTCTATGCCTTTATTAAAAATTTAAAAAGTAACAGTAAAGCATAGATATCTGAGAACTCATACCCAAACTTTTAAGCAATGAAAAGAGTTTTAGTTTAATAGCAGACAGAGGACACAATAGAGGAGAAAGTGGAAGACAGAGAAATGGCTCCCTTTATTGACAGGAGAACATTTAGTTTCTGTTGCTTTTTAAAAAGATTAGCCTGGAACTAACTACTTCTCATTCAGTCATTCCAGGTGATGGGAGATGGTCCTAGGTTGTACTGTTTCGCTGCTGTCAGTATCGCGAGGCCACCATGTGTCCTAAAATCCGGCACCATAAAATGGATTTCCGGCTTTGGGTGGCTGCTTTTCTTGCTTTCTGTTTCTACTTGAAGTATGGCATTATCCACTAGAAATCAGTAAATAATCCTGCTTTTCAAAGGTTGGAAAAAATACCCTGATATTTAATAAATGATTCCTCATGCCTTCTCTTCACAATTGGCAGTCACTGCCATATTGTTTCCTAAGCTTGGGCCACGCCCACGTCCGGCTCTCTCCACTTCTGTCTTCCAGGACCCAGTGCGCTGCAGCCTGACCTACATGTTAGAAAGTTTGTTCCTTTTTCTCATTCAGCCTCGGACGCACCCTTAGGGCTTCCTAGATAGTCCTTGATTTATCACTGTATGTTTCCTAGCTAACATTCGGCCTTGCCATTCCAGGCATTTTTCTCTTCTGAAACCTCCAACATCCCTTTAACCCTGATCCTCTGAGGACTTAGTGATTGACATCATGAAGATGATGGCAAGTAGCTTTATCTCCAGGTCGCCTTTGTCTACTCTTATAAGAGGGGGGGGGGGCTTCCCTTCTTCTTGCTGCGAGAGTTAGGAGCAAAATGAACCTCCATACTTACCCCCAGGAAAAACGAACTACTTAGAAATCCTTCAGATAGAGAATTCCTTTGAGACAGACTAGATCTTCTGGGACCCCTTTCAACAAAAAGAAATTCTTCCATTAGCACTTGCCAAAACATTGGCTGAGATCCAGGGGCACAATGAGATACTGACAAGCTGTTGCATTTTAGTTTAGAGCCATCAGGTAGTGTTCTCCCTATCAGTTTAGAACATATCAGTCCTAGGAGAATGTTCTTTCTCTGAAAAAGAAACTTCTGATGTAAAATTTGCTTATGATAAGATTTTTAATATAGGAAAGTATAAAGATGATATTAAAATCAGTAACAACAGGTAATATTAATAGGTTTATTGAACATTCACTGTATGCCAGGTTCTGTGCTAAGCACTTTATAAGCATTATCTTATTATATCTTCACAATAAGCCAGAAAACATAGCCATTAATATTGGTGTGCTTCCCTCCAGTCTGTTTTTTTAATATACAGTAGAATTTCTGTAAGTTGACCACCCAAGGTACTGGTCAACATAAGGAACTAGGCCTGCTGTACTGATTCGTACAAGTAGAGCATGTTCAGACCATGAAAATCAAGTGAACTTAAGGAGACCTTTGGGAAGGTGGTCAGCTATGGAGGTTCTACTATATTTTGTTATTAGGACAGCTTTATATTTGAAAGTTGAGGTGATTGAGCAGAAAATTCCCATATTATTACCAGCTTCTCCTATTATTACCATATTATATTGGTATGAAATATATGCTACAACTAATGAATTGATATTTACACACTGTTAACTATGATAAATAGACCAGTGACTTCCTTGGTTTTTGCCAATGTCCTTGGATCAGGACATTGGGATCAGTTCCAGGATCCTATTTGGGATTGGAGTTAAATTGTAGGAATTCCTTTTCTGCTAGTAGAACTGTCATATAGTCTTTCTCTTTAATTTTCTTTTGCAATTGAAATACATTCCCAGATTTCAAATGTTACATTGTCTAGAGTCCTGAGATAAACCAACTTCATCACAATGTATTTTTAAAACCAGGCCTATAATTTTCCTTTCTCCTATCATCTTCATCCAGTCTTGTTATTGTCTTTACTTACGCTTCCTGGGAAGCAAACTCTGGGACAGAGATTTATATGGGGGAAATGTATTGAGGGGAGAGCTCTCAGGATCAGTCTCCCTAGGAGACATGAGCAGAGGCAGAGTAAAACTGCCATGCAGGGAGGGAGGCATAGCAAAGTTCTCAGTGACAGAATACAGGATGGGCTTTCAGAGTTGTCTCACACTGATTCAAGGAGTCTATTGTATCTACTGATCATTGGACATGGGCTCTCCCTGGAAAAGAACGTAGTCTTGGGCAAGGCAGGCAGAGGCATTCCTGGAAAGAGACTTGGCTGTAAGTGGCCAACAGCTGGGGGAATGTTTACCTTGTTCTAGCAGGGGGATCTAGGCAGTTTGCCACAGTATCCAATACAGGAACCCGGAATATAGTTTTCTCAAAACAGGAATTGGAGAGGTTTTCCTTCTGTGGAGTCTTAAACAATTCAAACGATCTGTTCTGTGGGTTGTATGGTAAAATTCAACTTAAAAATGATCCAGACCATGAGTTTTTTGTGGGGGCAGGGGAGGCAGAGGCAGGACAGGTGAGGATGGGTAGATGTCTGACTCCTAAGTCAGGTATTTTGATAGCTTCCTAAGTCCTTTTCCTTTGCTCATGTCATGTTGGTAACATTTTTTTTCTAGAAAAGAAAAGGTCAATTTTATGCAAATTTTCAGACTTGTTAGCATCAAATTATACATTGCTACTTTTCCAATATTTTAAATCACTATCTTTGTTTAATTACATCCCCATTTTTTTGGTAATCCTGGGTCTTCTTGTTTTTTGGTAATCCTGGCTCTTTTTGTTTCTTGGTCTTGCTAGACTCTGGTCCTACTTGTCCACTTAATTCATCTTTTCAAGGAACTGGCCTTTGTTTTTGTTACACCTTAATTGTTTACTATTTTATTAACATTTGCTCTTATCATTATTAGTTTCTTCTTCCTACTTTCTTTGGCTATACACTGTTCTTTTTCTAAATGGAGTCAAATTCTGGACTCATTAATTTTCTATCATTTCCTTTTTTGAATATATACATTTATGGTGACCTCTGAGTATAAATCTAGATGTATCGTGTATGTTTTGATTAAATGTAATAGAGATTTTGATATATCCTCCAATTTCCATCTGGATCTTCTACTCTTCATAAAACAAAAAAACTCAAAATTTTAAATGAACATATATGACTTTCCAACTAAGGGTAATAGTTTTCAGCCTCTTTTGCAGTTAGGGTGGCTGTATGGTGAGAATACACAGAGACCAGGTCCGCCAAGGTGATTATTCCAGAACCAAGCCTAATGTGTAAGTAGTAATGTGTGACAAAATCTCCAGGGTGGTTGACCACACAGTCTGCCTAGTCAGCTTTGAGACCTATTTGTCAGACCAGGACAGGCCTCACAACTTTTCAGGACAATGGATGTGGGAAATCCAGTGCTGAAAAGAGAAAAGAAGATATTGGGAAACTAGTAGTACCAGCTGCCATAACTCTACACTAACACACAGGGGATGTAGCCAAGAGATTTTGCTTTGGGAAGTAGAGATGTGAACAGCAGTATGTGTACCTTATAGTTCATATCTTGAAAGGATATGAGCTAGCCTTCACCTTCCCTTGTTCTCATTCCCTACTGGCTGAAAGTCAGCATGATGGCAGGAGCTAGAATTTAAATTAGATCACAAGGGGAAAGGAGTAAGTCAAACACAGTAGAACAATAGGCTAAGAGTATCTGAGAAAGACAGGAGTCCTCCTGGAGAGCCCCAGGCCAAGGTGAACTGTAAGGGTCATCATGGAACAAGGTAGTGGTGACAGGCAAAGTGAACTGAAGACCCACCTGTAATGTTTTATTTTATTTTTATTTCAGTTTCATAAAATAATATATTTATTTATTGCTTAAAAAATGAAGATTTACTTAAACACCTAAAAGAAATCAAAAAATAAAAGAAAGAAAGATTTGAAGAGAACTAGCTACCCTGAAGTCCCCCTGTCCAACTTTGGTTACATGAGAGGAAAACACAATATCCTGGATTATGGCATGGTGTTACAGGATGAGATTCGAGGGTACCTAAAATATTTCAGAGTGTTTAAGAGCTCTGATATATCTGAATAGAGCCTGCTGCCTCTCTTTCCATCTTTGAAATCCATAGGGAAGACTCTATTTCCCCTAACCCATAAGGCTGTCCTGAAGCTTTAATGACATTGTAACAATGAAATGCTTTATTTAGCCTGGCACATAGTAAGTACTCAATTAGAGACAGCTAATTATTATTTCCAATACTTTATAGCACTTTCCCAGCTCTGAAACCTTCTCTTTACCATTTTCTCAAGCTCCTGAACCATCTTTCTTCCCCCTCCAACATAAAAAAGATTGACCCATACTTGCTTCTGAATTCTAACACTGTCAAAAGGTTTATTAAGTTCAAGAATTCAGCTTGATAAATTTATCTTTATAAAGATAAATCAGTACCCTGTTTTATGGAAGCTTTGAGGCTCAAATTCTATAAAACAGGTTTACATTTAAGGACAAGTACCTATGCTATGAATGTGTCATTGTTAATATTTGTTTCTATGGTGAACTGCACTAAACAATAAGGTATTCAGACAAATAACCCGATGTCACGCAGGGGGACAAAAAGCCTTCTTTACTTTTTAATTCTTAGCTCCAAATGCCCTCTGCCCCTCCTGGCTCACTATTAGATCAGTGTAGTTATTATTACTGAAACATAAGGTTACATTTCCATCACTACCAGGGGTAGAATTTGCATACTTCTGCATAATTCTTGTGCACAGCTGCTTCTGTGCTCTATCTTTCATCTTGGTTTGCACAAGTCATCTGGAATTTCTTAAAACTGAACTATTCATAATAAAAGTCTTGAAAGAACTTCAGGGGGAATGTTGAGTTCAACATTTTAGCAAGCATCCTTCACATAAATAAAAAGCTTCAGAGCCTCTTGAAGACATGAGCAGTTTTGACTAAAAAGTCTAATATTGACCACATGGGCTAAATGATTGCAGAACACATTTCTTGTTGCATTATAAATCTGCCAGATACAGCAAGAGAAAAGCTCATCTCTTCCTTCCTTACTTCTTGTTAGTTTTTTAAAATTACTCTCTTTGCTTTCTCTGATACACAGACAAAACTAGGGTACTCAATGTTGTTACAACTTCTGTTCGTCGATGATCTTTATTTGATAAGCTGTTGAAATGTGTAGGCTAGATGAGAGGAAATCACATAAAAACTCAAGCCATCTTTAAAAATCAAGAATGACTGAAGTAACTAAGTAACTTCCACTTTAGAGGGGAATCAAAAGAAATTGGTCAACAGCCATTACGTGAAATGAAAGAAAGGCCGCTTCATAAAGTAGCTTAAAAGAAAGAAGATGTGGATTCTAAAGTTGACTTTTTTTAGAACTTGATGTATTTCCTTTAGCAAATGGCTCTGCTTTTTCGGAGATAGTCCTCTTGGTCACAAGTGTCAGAATCCAATCCAATTGGCAAAAGAATAGGTAAAAGCAGAGGTAGGGCAGAGCCACTTGCTGGCTCACATAAACAGTCTGAGGGTATATTTGATTCAGCTATGACTGGAGCTAGGTACTTAAATGATGCCACCAAGAACATATTCCTTCCCCCATCTCTCAGCTTTTTATTTTTTTTCTGCCGCTTTCAAATGGGCTTTTTACATCCCACAGAATGAGAGTTATCAGCCCTTCCCAATAGTTCCCATAAAAAAAAATCCATGATATTTGGGAAATCCCTTCTGATCTTGAACTCAAACTTAACCGATGGAAAATACAAATCGGCCAGCTTTAGGCTACATGCACCACATATTACATGGGCTACAATTTGGGAGGAGTTACTTGCCCAAAGGAAAGTCAGAGTAACATTACCAGAAAAAGCAATAAACGTCCACTCCAACCTCTATTGGAGCTCAAAGTACTCAACCAATTACACAATTTGGAGTTGATGGTGGGAAGACTTTTACTTTAAGAGTCAAACTAAAATACGTTTAAGAAGCTTCTGAGGAAGAAAACTGAAAGCCAATATTCATTCTCCTCTTCTATCTTTAGAAATAGAACCCTAATTCTAGAGGACACATCTGCCCGTATTATTTCCATGCTTTTCTTTAGCGACATATGGTCATAACTGCTGTGGTAGGTTGAAGTATGGACTCCAAAGATATCTTAGTCTTAATCCCTAGATACTAAGAATGTTATTATATATGGTAACAGGTTCTTTACAGGTGTCATTACGTTCAAATGCCAGCAGCCACCAAAAGCTGAAAGAGGAGGAAAGGGGATTTTTCCCCAGAGCTTCCAAAAAGAGCCCAGTCCTGTTGACACCTTGGTTTCGGTAGCAATAACACAGAAGGAGACTGGACCTCCAATATCTAGCTTGAGCTTCCAAGGTGAGGCATAAATAAAATTCTATTTTGTTTAAGCCTCTGTGTTTTGGAGTCTCTTATTATAGCTAATCTAAATATATATTCTACTACCATTTTTGTCTGCCATAAAACTGTACCTCAAAGACTTCCAAGTACAATTAACCAACAGTAAACAGTTATATTCTGAAATTTAACCACCACACCTGCACCTTTTTCCCACAAGCTGCTCCAATACAATGGCTAGGCATGGTAGAGATACTAAAGCAGCCCCATTCCTGGGAGACAGGGGATTCTTCTCATAGCCAACCTGATTTCAAGGATTCCTCACTGGCCTTGCCAAACTGCCCATAGAGGCATAGCAGGCTAAGAGGCTTTTGCCCAATGTTTCCTTCCCATTCCTTTCATGCAGGGCACACTTGTTTCATCCGCTGATGGCTCTCCCATCTTTACCAGCTCCTGCCCCATTCTCCTGCACAGATGATTCCTCTAATTAAATCCTTGCTCATTTAATCACATCTTGGCATCTGCTTCTCAGACTACATAACCTCTTACCTCAAAAATTCAAGAATAGTGAGGTCTTCCAGCAAAGAAAAAATAACAAGAATTTCATCACACAGTAAAAGTAACTTGCTATAAACATATTTTGTAAATATCCAAGGTCCCTCTCTGTGAAACCAAGGAGGAGGATTTGGTAATTTTAAACAACTTTATTTTCCCCAAACAACTACTTGAATACTTCCAAATTCTCTTCTACTACTTAGAAATAAATTAGAAGGGCAATAAAATCTCAAGATTTGGCACACTATATGTTATTGATTTTCTGAACTGAATGAAAGTAAAATTTCATCAATTATTCAGTTTCTTTATCTAAACATCATACCATCATACATGTAGTTGGCTGATGCCAAGCAGGTAAAGGATCCAGGATGGCCAAATATTTTCATTAGTTCTTTGGCTTGATAAAACCTCATGTAGACGCATCCCATTAGCTCTAAACCTCTGCATGTTTATTTGTCTTTGTCTTGGTGGGTGCTGGGTATACAAATGTCCACACAATGTGGAGTCTTACTTAACTACCCTGACTAGAAGTCCCTGCTCTATTCTGCTATAGTCTATTATTGGTAGCTTTCATCATAATTTCTTTCTTTCTGATTAGTATGTTTGTCTACTGGATTGTCATGATTGTTATGCATTTGAGAAGTCCCATGACTTCTACCCACCCATATCTATCTTCATCACACATTTGCTGAATGGAATCAAATGTGAAAGAGTTGAGAAATGGGAGTTCTCGTATTGCCGGACACTAATAGTTCTTGAATAGATTCTGTCACAGGAGTTGGGAACTTCCCTCTAGGACTGGTTATTGGAATGAGAAAAGAATGACATTGAGAGGATCTCAGGAAAGGAAATGTCTGCTCTTGACAAAAGCTTTGAACATAGATATGGCTGAGAAAAATGGAGAATAGTAAGTTTTAATGTTTTCAGGTGAGATTTATTTGCAACTATGCCAACTGAAGGAAGACTCCAAGAAGCAAGTTTTTCTCATTGATTGGTGGAGAGGGTGAGTGTTTGTTGTGTGTGTGTTTTTTCTGTGAAGGAGAACTGCTTCCATGTTTTACGTACTTTTTTCCTCCAATTTTCAGAAACAGAGCCTTTCTATTATACCTCTGAAAACAGCTTAGTATCTCCTTTTTAACAATGACATTGGAGAACTGTTACTCGCATAACTCCAAAAGAAACACATTTGTTTAGGCCTCAGAGGTAGTTTAATATTAAATGAAAACTATTTATCTAATCATGCTAATAAGAAAATAGTGAATTCTTAGCAGGTTGGCATATTACTGATATTAAACTGGGAGGTAGAAACCTACTATGAAGCCTAGAATTAGTCACCTAAACTCTGAGGCTTGGCAGCCTTATTGTATTGATACAATGTAGAAATTGAAGTGTATCTGAAATTTTTTTTAAAAGCCTAAAGGTGTGTTTTTGTAGGCCATTTTTTAAATTTAATTAGTTGCCTACATAAAAAATAAGGTGCTTTTGCCAAAATATTAAATTTCTGGCTTCTCTTGAGAAATCAGAAGATATGACCAACCTTACCCCATATACTCATCTGGCAACCACTGGGTGAAGTCAGTGTTCCCAGGTATACTTGGCCTACTTCAATAATTTATGTCATCTGTTTGAATGCCCTGGACTAGCATGTGACTCTCACAACCTGAAATTTAACTGAAAGTCTAGAAACTTGTATGTATAATCAATTGATTTTCAACAAAGGTGCCTAAAACTCAATAGGAAAAAATAATCTTTTCAACAAATGGTGCTGGGTCAACTTGATATCTTGATATTCACATGCAACAGAATAAAGTAGGACCCCTTCCTCAACCCATACACAAAACTAATTCAAAATTGATCATAGACTTCAATATAAGAGATGAAACTATAAACTAGTAGAAGACAATGTAGGAGAATCTTCAAGATCTTAGGTTAGCCAGTGGTTCTCAACCTTCCTAATGCCTCTTAATGCCACAACCCTTTAATACATTTCCTCATGTTGTGGTGACCCTCAACCATAAAATGATTTTCGTTGCTACTTCATAACTGTAATTTTGCTACTGTTATGAATCATAACATAAATATCAGATATGCAGGATGTAATTTCATTGTTACAAAGGAGTCGCGACCCACAGGTTGAGAAACACTGGGTTAGGCAAAGTACAAGTTACAAAAGAAAAATAAATAAATGGGATTGCCTCAAATTTAAAAACGTTCGTGCTTCAAAGGGTAACATCAAGAAAGTGAAAAAAACCCACAGAATAATAGGAAATGTTTGTAAATCATGTATCTGATAAGGGATTTGTATCTAGAATATATGTGTATATATATATTTGTGAGACAGAGTCTCACTTTGTCACCCACAGTAGAGTGCCATAGTGTCATAGCTCACAGGAACCTCTAACTCTTGGGCTTAAGCGATTCTTTTGACTCAGTCTTCCGAGCAGCCAGAACTACAGGCTCCACCACAATGCCTTGCTACTTTTAGAGGCGGGGTCTCGCTCTGGGTCAGATAGGTTTCAAACTTGTGAGCTCAGGCAATCCACCTGCCTCGGCCTCCCACAGGATTACAGGCGTGAGCCATGGCACCTGGCCTATCTAGAGTATATTAAAAAAAACTCTTATAATGCAGAGTAAAAGGAGAATAAATATTCCATCAATAAAATAACCCAATTAAAAAATGAGTGAGGGATCTGAATAGACATTTTTTCCTAAGAGGATATACAAATGGCTAGCAAGTACACAAAAGTTAGCTCAATATTATTAGTCATCGTAGAAGTGCAAGTGAAAACCCTAGAGAAATATGATTTTACACCCTCTAAAATGACAATAATCAAGTGTTGGCAAGGATATGGAGAAACTGGAACTCTCATACAGTGTTGATGTAGATGCAAAGATTTGCACTCAACTTGGAAAATAGTTGGTAGTTTATCAAAAAGTTAAACATAGAGTTGCTGTGTGGCCCAGAAATTTCACTCCGACATATATACCCAAGAGAAATCGAATGTATGTCCACACAAAAACTTGTTCATAGCAGCATTATTCATAATAGTCCATAGCTAGGAACAACCAAATGTTCATCAGTTGATTAGTGGATAAACAAAACATGGTATATCCACATGGAATGTTATTCGCAAATAAAAAGATTGAAACTCTGAAGTATGGCACAAAATGGATGAACGCTTTGGACAGAATGTTAAATGAAAGACACAAAAGGGCATAGGTAGTAGTAATCAATTTATATGAAATGTTCAGAATAGGCAAACACACGTAACAGTAAGTAGATGAATGGTTGCCAGGGGCGGGGGATGAGCACGGACAGTGACTACTAAAGGGTACTGGGTTTCTTTTGGGGGTGAAGAAAACATGAAATTAGATAGTGGTGATAGTCGTACAACTTTGTGAACATGCTTAAACACTGAATTGTATACTTTAAGGGACTGTATTTCACAGTATATAAGTTCTATTTCAACTTTTAAAAGTCTGTGAGCCTCCATTAGGATCTAAGTCTTCACCTCCATTATCCCTATTAACTTACCAATATCCTCAAATCATTTTCCCCAGTCATAGGTTAACCAGTATGAGCTTTCCACTTCACCCTAGCATATAACCCAGTGAAGTAAGGCTAAAGTCAGTATCAATTTTACTTACTAAAGAACAAAACTTGCAACTCTTTAAAAAAACAAAAGAAAAGAAATGTTTTAAAGATATATTTTCCTCATTTTTTGAAGGTTAACGTTTATTGTTTTTTTTTTTCTCATATAAACATCTCAACTCTACATGACCATGTGAAAAATCTTTCCTCTTGTTTGCAGACTGTTTCTGGGCAGGGAAGACAAATCCTAATCAATAATAAATTGATTCCTTGCAGTTTTCACATCCTTTTATATAATCGCCCTTAAGACTGAGCAGGTGGTCTCTTCTGAATTTCAGATCAAGCTGAGGCACCTGAAAAAGTGACAGCCTCTACAGAGACTGGTTTCAAGCCACTTTCCTCCCAGTCCCACCCTTGAACGTTAGGTGAACACAGCCAGCTGTCTTGTAATGTGACTATTAAAAAAATTAACCTCCTTATCCAAGGAGGGTCATGTAGGCAAGTGAATTATTCCATCTCCTTATTATTTCTTTCTTATACCATAGCATGACTGAAGATAAGACATTCCTTGTCAAAACAACAACACACCCCAAAAAGCCCCATAAAACATTATTTTTACAGCTTTAATAATACAGTTGAAGTTCTAGAAATTTTTTCTCCTTGTATTGACCAAACACAGAAAATAATAAATTATGTAACAGGAACCACCCAATTGAGGCAAAATTCTGATATTCTAGCATTAAAGATGGAGACATTTTTGCCCTTTGAAAGAGCCACTACTGGTTCTCCACTGGACAGCACACCCCAGGAGACAATATTCCTCTGCTGTAATCATGGCAAGGCCAGGACCGAGCAGCTAGGGACAGCCCTTCTATGTAGAGCCTACCCCAAATTACCAAACTAGCTACTCCTAAACTACTTGCCCTGCCCCGCCTTGCCTTTCCCATGAAAATCTCAATAACGACCATGGCCTAAGTACCACCTCCTGGTATCTTTCCCATGTGGCCTTGCTTGGTGTGCCTCCTGTCCCTAGGACCTGTAAGGATAAAACATTATCTTTTCCTGAGCTTCTCTTTTGCCTCCTCTTGTGGCATTACATGACTCAACATCACATAAAGGAATTCAAAACACACCTCAATCATCCCTCACCCCCAGACTAGATACGATCTAGGAAAAGAAGAATAAAGTTGATTTACCTAATGAAATAAAAATAATTCTTTAAAAAATAACTTCCCCAATGCCATTGAGCAAGAAGACCCTCCCACCCTGCTCTGTTCCGTTCTATGCTTAATCTGACACTATGGACTCCTGAGCCCCATGGCTTCCAGTTGGCTTCTGCCAAAATGAGATAACTGCCAAAGATTGGAGAGTGAGCTCAGGGTGTTTACTCCCCAGGCTGTCCACATGCTGCACCATGGGCTTGCAGCCCTTGCATTTGTGGGAACAAGACAGCCTTCTCTCGCAGGGGCCCTCTCTGCTTCTGTGTTTCTGTGACATCTGCCCTGTTCTTATTCTTTAGGCTTAGAGTGGTAATGCTCCCTGCCATTGCCAGCCACAGGGTGCTACAACATGAAGTCAGTTCTGCTATAACGTGACCTAGGTATTCCCCCAAATCATCATGCTTTATAAAATTATACAAAAAAAAATCCATGGGACTTAGGGTGAAGTGGGGTGAGAGGTTTACATACAAAAACTACATCTAAAAAAGATAGGAACTTAGTAAAAATGCTAGACAGTATTACACTTGTTAAATGATGAAGAAATACACAAATATGACAATAAACATGGTACCATCTCTTGAAAAAGACGTGGGCTTTTCTTGTGGAAATGGGCGTGGGAAGGGATGCAACTTGTGAACCACTGTGAAGTGGTGGGAGGAATTATCTAAAACTCAGAAGAAAAGTGCAGTGCCAGGTGTGCATGGGATGACTCATGGCAACGTGGTAAACAGAGGGTGGACGGTGGATGTTTGAGGGGTGTGCGTTTTGTGTGACCCTACACTGCTTGGTTCAACTGGATGGCATTTTCTGTGTTCACCTAACTTTTCTCGTGGATGAAATCACACATGAGAAATTACAATATTATGCTCAGGTTTATCTCAAATAGATCAGTGGGTTTGGAACAAATTTATGTTTTAAAAATAAGTGTTATAATAGAACTGACTATACATACAGGCAGTCCCTGACTTACAGACATCTGACTTACCTACAACTTACACTTCACAAACAGAGGCTATTACAGCAAGTCCCCAAGTTACAAACATCCCACTGATGTATGACTCACACTTACAAACAGGAGCCATTACAGGTAATATGTAAATGTACCTGTTACAATTTACACACAAAATTCAACTTAAGAACAAGCCTAGAACGTATCTTGTTTTTAAACCAGGGACTGGTTTGTTCCCCTATGCCCGGTCTATGAGCTTGACTAAATTTTCCTTAGTTATTCCATTTGACTGTGTCCTCTGTTCCTGTCAAGACACCTAGAGAGAGAATTAGGGGAGTCTGGGGACTCCAGGGAGCTCCAGCAACATGTGGGAGCTTATAACTAAGCCTCTCAGCAGCCTATAAGAAATTCCTATTGGAAGCATTGGCCACAGAACCACGGTGTGGCAGGGCCATCTCCAGAGCCATGGGGTGGGCAGTGCCCCACCAGGCTATGGAGGTGACGATACCATCCAGTGAGCCTGAAAAGTGGGACATCACGCCAAAAAAGAATGTTCTTGAGCCTTGCAACTTTTGGACTTGTCTGGTACCAACACCCCTTTCTTTTGTACTTCTCCCTTTTGGAATGGGAATGTCCATGCCAAGCCCAGCCCACCATTTTGTTTTGGAAGCCAATAAGTTATTTGATTTCACTAGTTCACACCTGGATAATGATTCTGCCTCAGGATGAATTGTACTTCTAGTCTCACCCACATCTGACTTAAATATTTAGATGAAACTTTGGATTTTAGGCTTTAGAGTTGATGCTGGAGTGAATTGAGATTCTGGGGGCTATTGGATGGAATAAATGTATTTTTATATGAGAAGGGCAAGAATTTGTGGGGTGTGGTGGTGGAATGCAATGGGCGGAATGTTTTGTCCTCCCAAAATTGTTATGTTAAAAACCTAGCCCAAAATGTGATGATATTTGGAGGTGGGGCTTTGGGAAGATAATTAGGGAGCAAGGATAGAATCTTCATGAAGAGGCCAGTGGCCTTTGTACACAGCAGCCTCAGAGAACTCCCATTCCCCTTTTCTCCCAATGAGGGCACAAGAAGTTGTCAGCCTGTAGCCCAGAAGAGGGCCCTCACCCGAACCCAACCATGCTGGCACCCTACTCTCAGATTTCCAGCCTCCAGAATAAATTTCTGTTGTTTACAAGATACCGACACTAAGGCAAAGCAGTAGCCAAGGAACTTTGAAACATAGTGATGTCTCTTAATAAAATTCTAGTTGCTTCATGTTCTATATGATCTTGCAATCCTCATCACAGTTTACCCTACCTCCCAGTCCTGGGCACATGCAACAGCTGTGTTCATAGGCTTTGGGGAATGAATGAAAACGGAAGAAAATGACACATGGGAGACAAAGACGGGCAGAAAGGACAGGGGATCACAGTTGATGTCAGAAATCATTTGAGACACAGAACCACCCCAGAAAAGAGACCTCTTAAGGGAAGCAGGCATTTTCCACCCGCTGATGTGTGACTAGGACCTGTGTTTTCCTTTTTTTTTTTTGTAGAGACAGAGTCTCACTTTATTGCCCTTGGTAGAGTGCCGTGGCGTCACACAGCTCACAGCAACCTCCAACTCCTGGGCTTAGGCGAGTCTCTTGCCTCAGCCTCCCGAGTAGCTGGGATTATAGGTGCCCACCACAACGCCCGGCTATTTTTTCTGTTTTGCAGTTCGTTGAGGCCGGGTTTGAACCTGCCACCTTCAGTATATGGGGCCAGCGCCGTACTCACTGAGCCACAGGCGCCGCCCTGGGCCTGTGTTTTCCTTGATGGAGAATTGCACCCCACACCTGGGAAAGTGAATATGGCTTTTCCACATTTTCCACCAAGAAAATCTCCCCAACTATATGTATTTTCCATCCCCAAAGCATTTGTTCTGCAAGTAACAAAATTTGAGGAGTGAAGATATTCAATCATTTCTCCCTTCAACAAGACTTTTTCTTTTTCACCTGAGTCAGAACACAAATCTAACCTAGTCTGCTCCACATTATTACATTAGCAACAGAAACACACCCACGTGAAGGGATTATCAATCCTCAAAAATGCCATGGCAGAATTTGATGAAAGCTGAAATGTATCTTCACAGATGTGTGCTATGATGTATTTGATTTGAAAAATATTAAAGAGAGCAATACTCCATTTCTGTTTTACTTATTCCCTGAGAGCAATTATTACATGAAAAGGTAGACAGGCAGGACACAGTTAACAAACAAAGACTAAAGAGTTGTCATCAGGTTTGAAATGTTCTAGAAAATAAATGAGGGCCACTTGCCAATATGACCGTAAAATACAGCAATGAAAAATCTATATTGCAAACATACACATACTTATATCCCACAGCACAGTTTGATGGGGCAGGAGATAAATGGCCCAACATTGATTGTTTTTACAGGAATATGACAATTCCCCAAAGAAGAGAAACAGAATGTCTCTCCCTTCACATAAAAAGCAAATTACAGATGAAAAAAAATTCACTGTTCTCCAAGCAAGATTCAATTAAAAAAATATGTTTGGCTTTGACAGGGCAAATTCCAGGCGTAGTGTATTTTCATAGAAGTTGATCCTAAAGGAAAGATTTGAGTGCTATAAAAACCTATGGAACTTTTCACAGCTTTTCGTAATTTCTCTGAATACTAAGGATTTCCTCCACCTTACCTCATGTTTTTCCCCTAACTGATCCTGCAAGGTGGTGTTACATTTTATAGTATCTTTCCTTTCTGAAAACTACATTGTCCAATAGTTGCACTGCAGATACTGAATAATAATTAATACTACCTTATATCAACACCATATAGAGAGTGCTTTACTGAGGATTTTATATGTGTGAATATATGGAAAAGATGGCAGGATAAAACTATGGGAATGAGGACCAGAGGCATCTCATCCTATCCCATGCAATGCTGAAGAACACCACAAATGGCTTTTATTTAATTAGAAGACAATTCTAACTTGGGGACACCCATGTCTATCTTCAGAAACATTAGGCAAGAGCTATTGTCTTTGTGTCAGCTCAAATTTTGAGCTGACACAAAGAACTTCTGAAAGTCACACGATTTTTGAGGCAAAACTTCTGTACACGTTCCCCTCTGCCTTGTCACCTTTCATCCACTTTGTACAGCGCATCATTAGAGTTTCTGGACATCCTGCTCTGGATCTTGTTATAATACTTAGAACAGCTGTCAGCGGATGGGAAAAGAGCTGCAATAGTTGGGCTGGAACTGTGTGAATAAATACACCCATTTGGGTGTTATCAAGCTGTTCCCTTTGTCTTATCGTCCTATTCTTCAGTTGACATTGTGACCCTTGGAAAGCCAAAGAAGGCATTTCTCTATTTCTTTACCCTTGACCTCCAGGAAGCACAGCCTTTATTCTCTGTCCCCTCTTGCCCTTTGGAGATAATCGTGTACACTGTGGTGCCTACATTACATATGTTTCAACCTGTTCTCCCAACGTTAACTGGGATTAAAATAGTTTCTAAGAAGTATTTTCAGCCTTTTACTTGAACTCCTGCCAAACCTATGGCTCTCCAGAGAAAGGAAAATGCTGAGCATTAAAAACAAAATGAGGATTAGTCAGAAAGAGATAATAAATAGCACACTACTTCATGTAGCATAAGGAAAAGAATCCTGCAACTTGTTTGTATTTTAATGGTTTAACCATGACAACGGTCTGAGGTCTTAGTGAAGGTAAAGGGAATACAGGTCTGTGTCAAAAAGTGAGAAAAGAGAGAGGCTTTACCATGGAAATCATACCAAACCATTGATATTGTTTATGCAACCAGATTAAGAGTACCCACTTAAATATTCTCACTATGCACTATTTGCAATGCAGGTATGAACGGCAGTAATAAAGGATGTGATAAATCGTGGTGAGGATAACAACAAAGCTAAGGATTGGACTGAAGTCTGCAAGAACAGAGTTCTCTTAATATTATGCTTTTAAAGGGGCAGGGCAAACTCTATCCAGAGCTTTGGGTGGAGAGTGGCCCAGCCCACCACTTGGGAAGGAGAAAACCCTAGTGGTAAAGTCATAACAAACATCACCACAACAACTTATTCTTAAAAAATAATAATAAGGTCGATGTACTATTATCACCCTCATATTACGAAAGAGAAAATCAAGGCCCAAAGAGAGGTTAAGCAACAAGCCAGAGGTTATATAGGTGATAGATGGTGCTGCAAAGATTTAAACCTAAGCAGCACAGCTCACAGGAATCCCTACTTGACCCCGAGCTAACCCACCGACATTAGGGCTGGGACATTTGTGGTGTGTATGTACTCTACAGAAGTTGGCATTTAGGTAATCGCTCATGTATTTGTTCTACATTCAACAAATACATGTCTGTTGACACAAATACACACCTACTGTGTGCCAGGCATTAATGCTAGATCCTAGGAGTTTCATGAAAAACAAGCAGGTGAGCTCCCTGCTCCTTAGGAATTTATAGTTGGGGTGATTGGTGGAAAAAAATCAAACTGCCTACAGAGCTTTGGAGGGAAATACTCACAGGCAGTTCTGGAAGGTTAACATGCCTCAGCATTGCCTAGCGGGCTTATCAAAACACAGACTGCTGGACCTTATGCTCACAGTTTCTGATTTAGTTTAAGCCCAAGAATTTGCATTTCTTACAAGTTCCCAGATGATGCTGCTGGGTAGGGACTATCCCTTGAGCACTGCTGCTGGAAAGGTTATTTTGTTGGGGGGAGGAATACTTCTTTATATTGTATGGCACATCTCTTGGACACACATCTCTTGGACATAATCCTGTGTTGAAGAATAGCCCTACACAGATATGATTTAATGCCTGCCAGGAAGTCTCTCTCACCCTGCCTTAGAATATCAACATGTTCCCTACAAGGCTAACATTCAGCCACACATGGCATCTGACGGAATGGGACACAGAACAGGAAACAATGTGGTGTTTGATAGGAAAAAGAAAAATGTGAGGCCTGAGCATGAGGTCTTGAGCATGTTATTCAGTAATCAGAAGGAAGTCTTCAAGCTATTGATCCCCTAAGGGATAGAGATGCTAATGGAAAGACGAGAACTACTATAGGGGAATTTTTTACTCACCCATCTAAAGAAACAATCTCATCCTTACAAATAATTAGACCTACCATTTAATTGACATGAAGACTGAAATTTCCTCCATATTCCGGGGCCTGGGTCTGGTTCTAATACATGTTTTCAAAAAAAAGAAAGAAAGAAAGAAATATGAAAGCCTGAGAATTTCTTGTCTATGAAGAGGGGATTGTACAGATTCATAGCCTTCTTCTCATCTACTGGAAATATAAGGCAAGAATGAAAGGAAATACTGGAAAAGAGCCAATTTCTTTGAAATCTATATGTGGATATCCGTGAGAACAATGATACCAAATATATATATCCACATACATGATATTTTTTCAGAAGTGAGTTGCAGGCTAAATGATATAGGACAAGGGGGCTTGTAACGCTGGGTTATATAAAACCATGTGATGTAGAAAGGGGCAATGTAAGTGTTAGCAATTGGCTGGCCTTCCTTATACATTGAGTAGAATGAATTTTGAATATCAAGATGCCATTTTCTTGTTTTGGGGTTTTATCTGTTTCTTTTTTGAGACACAGTTTCATTCTGTTGCCCAGGCTAAAATGCTGTGATGTCATAGCTCATAGCAACCTCTAACTCTTGGGCTCAGGTGATCCTTTTGCCTCATTCTCCCAAATAGCTGGGACTACAGAAGCCTGCCACAATACCTGACTAGTTTTTATATTTTTAGTAGAGAAGGGATTTTACTCTTGCTCAGCCTGGTCTAGAACTCATGAGCTCAAGCAGTCCACCTCCTCAGCCTCCCGGAGTACTAGGATTGCAGGTATGAGCCACTGCGCCTAGCCAAAAATGCCATTTTGTTGTCCTCTGCAAATAGCGTTCCACTGAAGCCAAGAAAGAGCATAACAGTTGGATAAGTAAAGATCCAACCTTAAAGACAAATACAATGGGATCTGGAAAGTCATTAGGAGTTGTTTGTCTCTACTATCAGCTATGTAAATCACCTATTCTTTCTCCTGGTGCAGATAACCAAAAGCTAGCTAGTTTTGACAGTAGCCAAGCTGATGACCCACAGACCAAATAAGACCAATAGATGTGATTTATTTGACTTGTGTATTTTTCTGCTTATTGACATACCTTTAGATATTGAATTTGAATGACTTAAAGGAGTACTCGCTCTCCCATGGGCGACCTTACCCACTGCTCCCCAATATCTTTTGATTGGATGGGTGAAACCTTTAAGTTACTAGCCAGTTTCTTGGAAAGACTTAAGTATTTGACTTTTGCTAGATAGTTTACAAAATTTCCATTCAACTTCAGCATTACTTTTCTATTAATTCCAATTGCCTCATATTCTTTTTTTCATTTCACTTAATCCAAGAAAGAGTGTTGCAGGGAAGGACCAGATTTTTCCATAAGAATTTTCATTATTCCCGGGTGAATGATGTAATACTATATGAAACTTAGGCAGGAAAAAAATTCCTCAGTGAACGTACAGAATTACTTTGTTGCACAATTCACAATATGGTCCATATTGTTGATCTATTTCAGATAGGACTGAAAAATTCGAGCTGAAACTCATCAAAACTGTCTTGGGTTTTAGGAGTGTGGCATGTGCATATCACCAGTAGACACGAATTAGCTCAGAGAATACATTAAGTTTTAGGAGGTACAGAAGGAGCTTTTTTTTTTCTTTAGCACTAAGAAGGCTTGGCAAGTGTAAAATGCCCTCAGGCGTGTTCATTCTTATTCTGTAATGAATAGGAAATCTTCTGCAGTAAAAGTGGAGTTAATGGTTCAAAAACAGCTAGAGATATTGAAACAGAAATTAATCCTACTTACAAATGGTGAAGGGCAAGGCAGGTGAAAGCCAGCACCTGAAGGGAAGTGAAATGTTGATCTTAAGAAGGACAGACCAGGCTCGGCGCCTATAGCTTAGCAGCTAGGGTGCCAGCCACATACACCAGAGCTGGCGGGTTTGAACCCAGCCCGGGGCCTGCCAAACAACAATGACAACTCCAACCAAAAAATAGCCGGGCATTGTGGCAGGTGCCTGTAGTCCCAGCAACTTGGCTGAGGCAAGAGAATCGCTTAAGCTCAAGAGCTTAAGGTTACCATGAGCTCAGACACCATGGCACTGTACCCAGGGCGACATAGTGAGACTCTGTCTCAAATAAAAAATAAAAGAACAGACCAATAGCCAACAAACACATGAAGAAATACTCATTGTCCCTAATCATCAGAGAAATGCAAATCAAAAGCACTTTGAGATCAAAGTGTGGGCTATTGTCACCTAACCCCAGTGACAATAGCCCACATCACAAGGTCCCCAAACTGCAGATGTTGGTGTGGGTGGGGATAGAGGGAAACATTTATTTATACACTGCTGGTGGTATTGTAAACTAATACAACCTTTTTGGAAAGAAGTGTGGAGAATCCTCAGAGACCTTCCATTTGACCTTCCATCCTATAATCCCATTACTAGGTATCTACCCATTAGAAAAAAAAATCATTTTATCATAAAGGCGGACTCAAAAGTTTATAGCAGCTCAATTCACAGTCGCAAAGATATGGAAGCAACCCAAGTGCCCATCAACACAAAGAAGCATTAATAAACGGGGTTATGTGTGTACCATGGAACACCATTCAGCCATAAAGAGGACGGAGACTTTATGTCTTTTGTATTTACCTGGATGGATTTGGAGAACATTCTCCTTAGTAAAGTATCTCAAGAATGGAAAAGCAGGCATCCCATGTACTTAATACTAAGTTGAAATTAGTAAATTAACAACTACAGACCCACACAAAAGAAAAACATGATTAAATTCAAGAAGGAGGGAAGTGGGAAGGGAGTTTTTTAAGTTCACACCTAACCTGTACAGCGTAGGGGTATGTGGCACATCTCCTGGGTGAAGGACAACTCTGACTTTACCTTACAAACATAAACAATGTAACTCACTTCTGTGTACCCTCGTATTAACCAAAAATTTACAACAAAAAAAAAATGTGTAACCAACTTGTAGGACATTCACACACAGCTCCAAAGTGGCAAATCTCAGGAATAACAGGGTGGAGGTGGCTTGGAATCACTATAAAACCTAATGTCGCTACTTTTTAGGAGATGGAGCAATCTTGCTTTCAAGGGCAGAGACTAAGAGCACACAACTATAGGTTTTCTCTGAAGCTGCCAAGAGATAAAAATAATTTATAGTTAGCATATTCATTATAGACCAGGGACTAGTGCTCAGATTGTACCAATCACTTTAAAATAGTTTGATTTCTAAAAACTATACATACCTCCCGCTACCTTATCTATACTGTTCATTTGACCATTTTCTTAAAAGATGATTAAAAATTTTACTTTAGGGCAGCGCCTGTGGCTCAAGGAGTAGGGCACCAGCCCCATATACTGGAGGTGGCAGGTTCAAGCCCGGCCCCTGCCAAAACTTAAAAAAAAAAAAACAGAAAGAAAGAAAGTTTACGCTAGCCCAACCCAAGCTCTTTCCTGAGTCGCATATTCACTTTGGTACCATATGACCTATTGAAGTTGTCTCATTGATCTTAGAGATTTTTTTTTTTTTTTTTTTTGAGACAGAATCTTACTATGTCATCCTCAGTAGAGTGCTGTGGCATCACAGCTTACAACAACCTCAAACTCTTGGGCTTAAGCGATTCTGTTGCCTCAGCCTCCCAAGTAGCTGGGACTACAGGTACCTGCCACAATGCCTGGCTATTTTTTTGTTGCAATTGTCATTGTTGTTTAGCAGGCTCAGGCCGAGTTTGAACCTGCCAGTCTCTGTGCATGTGACCGGCGCCCTAACCACTGAGCTACGGGTGCCAAGCCAATCTTAGAGATTCTTACTGTTACAACTGAGGAAAGGCTGAACATTGGAATGTGTGTAAGTTTATAGGTACACACAGGTGCATGTGTATAAGGCCTATCCTTGCCATCTTCTATGGTTGCTATATGTTTTTTGGTTGAATTCTAGGAGGCAAGTCTGCACACTTAAGCTTCAAATGGTTCATTTTGTGATTTTCCTTTTTCAGGATATTGAGACCAGGGATTTTCTTCACTAACAAATAGTTTTTGACCAAATAGAAAATTCATCTGGCAGCTCTGTTTTACCATCACATGTATCTGCAAACCTGTTCTGGGTGGAAAAACAGTATTCACATCCAGACCTATTTCAACATCAGCCCTTAACTAAAAGAGGGTTTAATAGAATTTCCAAATCCAAAGCACTTGTTTATTTCCATACCCAGTGACTTTCAAGAGAGAAGTGCCTATGAAAAAACACACTCCTTTGGGATGTTTGCATATGTCTTTGTACATTCGGGGGTCCGTGAACAAATGGCTAGCTCAGGATGCTGGAGAAGACTTCCAAAGATTCTCTAAAGAGGAAGGAAAAGCACTTGCACCCAGTCTATTCTCCACAGCAGGCCCTGAATGTTAAGCCTGATGTTTGAAGCTTGTAAAATGTCACCTCACTGAGCCTTCGCTGACCGCCCTATTTAAAAGTATGCCATGCTTCCTCTTACTTAATTTTTCTTGTTAGCATTTAACACTTTGTGTTATAATATAAAATTTGCCTCCTTGTACTAAAATAAAAGCTTCATGAGGGCAGGAGTTTCTCCTGTTTCTCACTTATTTACCTCCAGTGCCAAGAATTCTGTCTGGCAGACGGTAGATAATCAATAAGTCACTGTTGAATGGGAGAGTGAATGGCTGAGTGTAAACATCTGTAAGTACAATCTCATCATCTTGTGTCCCGGTGGACACAATAGGAAGTTGTGGAAACCCAGCTCTGCCTCTTAGGAACCTTATACAAGGGACGGTCTGAGGCTCAGCTTCCTCATCCCTGAAAAGTGATATAGTTCCTTCCTCATAAGGTTGCTACGATGACCAGAAATGGCATGCCAGGACATTCTTTGACATAATCTTCAGCATAAAAATGCTCCCAATCATCATTGCTTTGGTCTATATTCCAAAACCAAAAACTGATATGGAAGAATACTTGGCAGAAGATGATAGAATTCTGTAGCTACATATTTCTTTACCCTCCTTTCTCTAAGAGCTCTAACACAGGACCACAAAGAGCTAACACAAAGGGCTGCCTATGGTAGCTGCCCAGCCTGCCTCCAAGGTGCAGGCTTAGTAGAGCAATAGGCATTTGGGTCTCAGGATGTCCATTACTTTCCTCAAGCCCTAAACACACTTTAAAAGCAATTGTTTCACTTCGAGCTTTGGGAAGGAGAACATGAAAAGAGGCCTGGCCGAGGTAAAGCTTGTATTTCAAGGCTTGTCAGGGACTAAGATGGATGACATGCAGGTAACAGTGGGAATGGATGTAAGACGTAATCTCAGGTGGAAATAAGGCCAGGTCCACACCGAGCTTCCTTCCTTCAGGGTCGAGAGGAAATGGAGCCATAACATTCAGAAACAGGAACACCGACTTTCAGAATAAAGGAAGACTTCCTCTCCCCTTCCCTCTTTTGTGTTTCCTATCAGTTTCACATCTCATTTAGTTTTTTTTAAATGAATAAAAAAATACCAAAACTCTTTTTTTAGTGACTTTTTCCTTTTTAAGGATAGAATTAACGTGTTAAAATTTCTAACAATCCTTTCCAAGCTTATTCCACAAGAATATAGGGAAATTCAAACAATCGTGCAATTTATCCATTTTTTATTTTCTTCTTCCACTAAACAGTCGTGAGTATGTGTCTATCTTGTACACTTTTACCTCCTTATGCTTCCAGTTCTTAGTAAGTGCTTGACAATTAATTGTGCAATGAAGTCAGTTAAAAATACTGATCAGCTATTGCTGATATTTTAATAAAAGTTAAAAATGCTAGTAGCACCGTTATCATTGCACATAAATCTTTCCTGATAGATGTGAACTTAGAGATTTCCAGTTTGAGTTTTTTTGTGAGTTTACCACATGCAAGAGACACCAGAACAACGTAAATCTGATTCAAGGAAGAATTGCTGAGGTCATGAACCAAGGTCAAGAAGAAAAAGCCCTGCTGTTTCAGTTTGGTCTTCCCAAACAAAGTCAGGAAGTAAACCACAGCTTCTGACTATGCATTTAAACATTTTGGAAAACTGGCTGAAATAGCTCACATGTAAATAGCAAGGGATTAAATACTATGCTTTTTTGAAACTGACTTTACTGAGTTCTGTGAGATTTCACGACATAGAATGCTAAAATGATTATTCCCGGAAACAGATAAAAGAATTGATCATGTTCTTCCTTTATCCTTCTTTCAGCCAAAAACAAAACAGTCAACACAAACAAAATAGTCAAAGGGAAAAGAATCTTGAAAGGAAGGAAGTGGTGATAAAGCCTAAGAATGGAGAAATGATCTGTGGAGTGGGGAGGAAAGAATCCCAGAGAAATGAAAAGAAACGTGGAACGAAAGACGGGATACAGTATGAGACTGAATCAAGAAATGGGAAGAGGACAAAAAATAAAAATAAAATCTAAAAAAGAAACAGAAAAGGCTGGATACAGAAGTAGAAAAATCCACCTCCAGGGTAGTGAGTCAAACTCTGCTCTAATGCAATTCTAATTACACATGAGCCTCTTCTCTGCCATTTGTTTAATTTAATTCTCCTCTGCAAATACAGAAACAGCTGTTTTCCTTTTGACACAATTATCTTTGTCCAGAAGCTTTCGAAATGTCCCTTTGAAAGGTCTGCAGAACTTACAAGAAGCCCAAACATATTAAGTGACAGATATTTTAGATTTTAGACAAGGAAAGCATTGACTCTAAAAGCCAGAAGACCTGGAATGATGGAACAAAACACCATGAATTGCAAAGTCAGGATAAATAGCGGCACTTATTTGAGTTTGGAAGTCAACAACATGACCATTAGCTGGATTATACAGTGGCATAAAGTTCGTGTGCAATCTTAAATTTTAAATATTTAAATAATTTTAAATCGCACACGAACTTTAACCCTATATTATAAGGGAAAATTTGACTGAGGGTGTCAATCAGTTGACTGGCCAGCAACCAATCAGGTTGTCTTTACTTGAAATTAGTTGGAGCTAAGATATTCAGAATCTATAGTCGACTGTTGACAAACACCAGAATATATAGTCAAGTAGAGTTAAGGGTCCTATTGGCCCCTAACAATGGAGATAGGAGAAAACTGAGGAAGTCAATCAAGAGAGAAAAGTGGAAAAGGAAACAAAAAGGAGAAGAGTATAAAGGAGACAAAAAGAATGAATGTGTGGCCTTAGAGAGGTGGAAGTGTTTTCTATTCCTATCAACTCTTCAGCTCAATATCCAAACTCAATATCCAATAAGCAAACAATGGCCTTTGTTACTGACACATACCCAAGGCATTTTGCATACATTGTTTCATTTTTATTCTCAATCCTATAAAGTAAGAACAATTATTATTTCCATTTTTTGGGTGATAAAACTGAGGCTTGGAGAGCTTACGTGATTTGCCCTCACAAGTCTCATGGCTAGTGACTAGTAGCAATAAGATTCCAACTCGGTGGTGTCTTATTCTAAAGCTCATATTCTTAAAAATCACTCTACACTGTGCGTTGTATCCTTAAATTGCCTTCCTCTTTCCTTGAGCAACCTTGAGAGTTTCTTTTTATAAAAATCAGCCATCCCTGATTAAGACAGAAATGACAGAATTCAAGGTGTTGGGCGAGGAAGCCCTCACTACTGAGGCTGTGATGTAGAGCAGGCATTTCTGGGACTTAAAACTCCACTCCCTTTGGATCGAAAGAGTCAACTTTAAATATTTTTGTTTTCACTTTACGTTCCTCTTTTCTAGATTTTTCCATTTGGCAAGTTGATTGATATAAATCACGTTTCTTATTAAACTTGAGTGTTCTGTGGTTCTCCCCAGTGTTCCGGCACTTTTAAAAAGATGTCGTTTAATGTAATTTTTAAAAACTGGGTAGGAGAAAGATGGAGAGGAGTATACTTTCAGTAACAAAGCAAATGAAGCTGAGGAAGTTGGATGCCTCTGTTTCCTACCAAGGAAATGTCAGAGGACATTTAAATTTGCCAAATTCCTTCAGATACACCTTTCGACTATTCAGATACATTCAACAAACACAGCATGGTGATGGTCAGACTCTGCTCTGTGCCTCCCTCCTGCATGCTGAATTGCCTGCATAGAAATGAAGGCCAGGAGGCTCATTTAAATGCAATACTGGGTCTTTTTTTTTTTTTTACAAGCTGTTGAAACAAATACTCCCTTTCAACACACTAGATTTTCTACCTCTTTTCTTTGGCTATTTTGGTTTTATGTTCTAAAGAAGTAAAGTGGTACGTGAAGTAATTTTTCAAAATCTTGTATTTGGGCCTGGGTAGCCATTGGCTAGCTATGTGACCTTGAGCCAGGCATCCGCCTAATGACATTGAGAATTGTATCGTTTACATCAGGATAAATAAAGTAGTAATAAGGTTATAAGTGGGACAGAGATAGAAAGGATGATCGTGAGAATCTTTCAATGTTGTGGGATGTATCCGATGATGACAAACCGTTTCAAACACGAGCCACTGTCAATTCCATCTTAGCTGAAGGGATGGATGCAGGGGCGTGTTGCGTGCCCACTGTGTGCCTGGCACATACTTTTCTCAGGAAATGATCTCCATGCATGGATCTTTTGAGTTACATAATGACAGAAAGTGCTAGACATCAAGATTTGAGGTGGATTTCAAGGAGAGGTGTTACCTGCGCTCCCTGCCTCAGCATCTTTAGCCTCTGGCACTTGTGCAGCTGTGAGGCAGATTCACTCAGCAAAGGGGGGCTGCCATTGCCCTGAAGCTAGATCCCCTGGAAGATGCAACAAGGTGCCACTGGGAGCAGAGAAGAGGGGATTTTACCCCTTTATGCTGATAGAAATTATAGGTTTATTATTTCAATCTCATATTCTTTTGTTTCTAACATCAGAGGCAAGTCTTTTGTAACCTATTTATAGACATCTATTTTATCTGAAAAAAATATTTTGTAAAGGATAAATTCTAAACAAATGAGATTTTCAGCAGAGAGTATGTATCCAGTATTCTTCCTTCTAGTGGGTGAACGGTATCTCTACGGAAGGACACCCAGCTTGAGAATATTGTATGTCTCATAATTTGTGATCATGAGCTTCTCATGAATGGAAACAGAGTCACAAAACCAAGTCAGGATGTTTAGAAAACAAAGCAGGGAGTATTCTGAAATCGGGGGAGTATGGGTGCATAGAAATAAAAGACAAATGCCAGAAGGTGCATCCACAGTGGTCACTGAGAACATCCCCACGGTAAGAACGCTGTGTGAGCAGTGGGAATCAGAGCACAGTGTGAGAGTGGGCCGAGGGACCCAAAGATGACTGAAGGGGATTCTGGTGAGCAGAGGTGTAGCTAGGGCATCTGCAATTGCTAATGCAGTTCTGCTGACATCTGTAACAGTCTGGCCCTAAAAGGTGTGGACTCAGGGGAGTGGAGGAAGCGCAGGGCATCCTATGGTGCTGGGGCCCCGGGGGTGGTTGAAATGGAAGAATGAGGCCTTATGAGAAGTGGGGTAACAGTCCAAGATGAGAGAGACCATAGAATTTATTACCTGAACAAGGAAAGGACAATTTCAGGAGTGAAAGAGGGTCTGTTAGTAATTATACGAGGCATGACTTGGCAGCCGTAGCACAGTGGTAACGGCGCCAGCCACATATACCAAGGGTGGCAGTTCAAACCTGGCCCAGGCCAGCTAAACAACAATGACAACTGCAACAAAAAAAAGCCGGGCATTGTGGTGGGCACCTGTGGTCCCAGCTACTTCGGAGGCTGAGGCAAGAGAATCGCTTAAGCCCAAGAGTTGGAGGTTCCTGTGAGCTATGATGCCACGGCACTCTACCAAGGGTAACACAGTGAGACTCTGTGTCAAAAAAAAAAATAGAAAAATCAACAGGGTATTGGTGTGGGCAATTGGTGTAGTCCTAGCTACTGGGAGGCTGATGCACAAGGTTCCCTTGAGCCCAGGAGTTTGAGGTTGCTGTTAGCTAGGCTGATACCATGACACTCTAGCTTGGGGCAGCAGAGTGAGCCTCTGTCTTAAAAAAATTTTTTTTCAAAAAAAAAATAATTATATGAGGCATAAACTGAACTGTCTTGGGCAACTTGGGACCTATGAACTCTCTATCAAAACCAAATAACACTTTGACAGAATGCTCATCAAGCCATCGAGGCTAAGAGTTAAGGCTAAGGTGACATCTCTCTGGTTCAAAGGCTAACACTGTTGTTTACTGGCTGAGTGACATTGGGTGGGTGGTTTAACATTTCTGGGCTGTTTTTCTGCACATCTTCATTTCATAGGGAGAGCACTGAGGCCCTAGAGAGGCTGAGTAAGTTACCCTAGGTCACTGAGATAGCAATCACACACAATCTGCTTTTAAACTCAGGCTCCAAAGTCCTGCCATGGTAAATGGACACGCAGTTAGCTGTAGCCTTTTGTTCTCAGGTTCTTTGCCATGAGCAGTGCTGGATAGACCCATGCAGGTTGTAACTATTTTCCTTCCTGACCAATATTTCTGGAATCACAAACCTATATTACAAACTTGGTAAAGCCCTCAAGAAATTCCCCATCCCCACCAAATACCTAATTTAATCTCACTGTGGAAGGTTTTACTTAAAATATGCTATTCCTTTTCTCAGTAATTCCCATGCCTTACAGAATGGTCTCTCTCTGGCCACAGAAAGAAGGTAGTACCTTGTTTGATTGTAATCACTCTCCCTAGAATCCCACCTTAAGGGGATACAGGTAAACACAAGAAAAGGAATCAGCTAAAAAGACAAAGTTCTTGGCTCCAAATTAAAAACAATTCTGAACACTCCATATCTGAAAATGTGCAAATGATTTCTGGGAGGGACTTGGAAAGGAACTTGGCCCTTACAGTAATCTGTCAACTATCAGCTTCTTAACATTGGTGGTTTAAAGACACACACTGTTCTCGTTACAGAGGACATGTTCTTGGGGGCCAATCCACAACAGCTTAGGACTACTTCAAAATAGTTGCAAGGTGCACCAATGTTTGAAATCCAGTATTCAGGTGTGTTTTGGGAAACATCTAAAATGATCTTAAATGAAACAATACATGTAAATCCAGTGAATAGTTAAAAGCAGATTATAAATACAAGGTACTGTTGTTACTGGAAAAATATTAGTTATGCAATGCATGTCTATTTCTTAGCCAGTATCCTCCCAGAGAAATGGGTTATGCCTTCAAAACTACTGTAGTAAATCTGACTTTAGATGAAAGACAGGCAGACATTATTTTCCTACCTCTTGTTTTCATTCTTCAAGTGTTGACGTATTTCACATCAGTGAGGGACTCCATGAGGTGCTCAAAGCAGCAGGCTGGTCGTCTCCCCCCGGAACACCAATTATCTATATCACAGCTTACCAGGACAAGAAATGCAGGAAATAAGTCTTTATTATTACCTGTACAAACTTCGCAGCCCAGATCTCACTAATTTGATGTTCTAATTATTCAGCTACTTCTGTGCTGATTTTTTCTTTCTGTCCTCTCTGATCAAATTACATGCTCAGCAAATGGAAACATAAATATAGTAAGAGTTCAGGGAGAATATTAAAAGACATTTTTTAAGTTCTAAATGCATCCCCATGTAAAAGAACAAGAAATGTAATGATTAAATATAAGTAATCACATCTTACCTACACTTTTATATCTCTTTAAAAGAATTTTTAGTGGTTGCCTCAGGAGTTACATCTTTAATTAACAAATCTACTTTCAAGTAATATTATACCGCTTCACGTGGCATGCAAGAAGACATTTGAATTGCTCTCCTTATTTAATAGATGGAAATGAAAATGCAATTGGAGATATAATTCTCTACATTTTAGTCTATTTTCACTAATTCAGACTGACTACGCAATTTCTCTCCCTTTACTCCCAATTTACTCTTAGATTCTGGGGTACTAGCCATGCTCCATATATTGATGTGGTTAATAGTTGTATGGGTGGATTCACTGTTTTTGTTGTATATGTATTCTACTTTGATTTTTAAAATGCGATACAACTGAAGCCTACACCATTGTTCTCCCGGAAGTAGACATTTCTGTAATGGCATTGCTTGTATTACAGAAAATATGGATAGTGCCTATTCTGAAGGCTGTCTACATGCATTGTGTCAACATTCTGGTAAGTTATCATCACTCTAATTCTAGAATGCCTTTTTTGCCCCAGCCAGCCATCTTTCAGATACTATTTGTTGCCCCCCAAAAGCCAGAGTCACATCAAGGAAGTTATCTCTCATCCAACGAAACATTAATTTATAGCCCACATGCAAAATGGAACATGATGGTAGTTTCTTTTATATTCCAGTCAGGTATCAAGAAGGATATGTTGGTAATGATGAGAAATTCTAGCAAATTGAGACTCATACACATTCTTTAATTCATCAAGCACTTATGAATGATTATTCATGCAGGCATTTATTATGTGCCCATTATGTACCGACTCTGTGCAGAAATACACAGTCATTGTTTTTAGGAACTCACTACTGTATTTGGGGATATAAAGGCAATTACCCTGCATCAGGTAAGGGTACTACAGGGGGAACTGCAGTGTACCTTCGCAGAGCAGAGCTGGGCTCTCTTCCTGGAGAGGAGCGATGGACATGGGAGTCTTGACACATATAAAAACAACTGCTGAAAATATTCTATCCATCTAGTGCCGTAATTCCTTTTTTTTTTGAAACAGAGTCTCACTTTGTCATCCTCAGTAGTGTGCCTTGGCATCATAGCTCACAGCAGCCTCAAACTCTTGGGCTCAAGCAATTCTCTTGCCTCAGTATCCCGCCACAAAGCCCAGCTATTTTTAGAGACACAGTCTGGCTCAGGCTAATCTTGAACTTGTGAGCTCAGGCAATCCACCCACCTCGGCTTCCCAGAGTGCTAGGATTATAGGCATGAGCCTAGTGCCATAATTCTTAATTGCCATTCACTCCTTCTTCTAAACATATTCCTCCCTTCATGGATGGACCTTAGAAATGTATACTCTTCCAGCTATGAATGTAAAAAAATCTAGGAGTCCTGCAAAGGGCTGTAAAGAATTGCTTAGGATTGGTAAAAAAAAAATTATTTCTGTATTATTGTGGTGGTTTCATATATTTCTTTCTATATTTATCTAGCTGAACACTTTTAAAGGATGAAATTAATCAATAAGGTTGATTAGAAATCTAGGTTGATTAATCCTTTTTCCTTATCCCAAAGTCACTGCAATGCACTCAACATCTGAAAATCATCCCAATCTTTCCACTGCTATCCATGTCCACCACTTTTACACAAGCCATCACCACATGTGGCCTGGGAGACTCTTCTGCCTCATCTCTAATATCTGTTCTCCATATCTATTTATAACGCAAATATGGTCATGGTCATCTAATCCCCTTGCTTAAAACTCTCAAAGGACATTCAGTCACACTTAGAATAAAACCTAAATTCCTTCCCAGGCCTTCAAGATGCTGCATCAACAATTATAAAACTTAGTGGTCTCAGAAGCTTCTTGCACTCTTAAAAATTAGTGAACAAAGCAAATAGCTTAGTTCTATCTTTTGGTATTTATCAGATGAGAAATTCAGGCTGACAATTTTTTATGACTCTTTTAAAATAATTTTTAGTGGTTGCTTTAGAGTTCAATCTCTCTCTCTCCCCACCCCATATATATATCTTTTATATAAAAGATATATATTATAATATATTAATATATTTAATATATTATAATTATTTAATTACTAATTACTAATTATTATTATTAATTTTTAATATAATTAATTAAAATCGTCTCCTTCGTGTTAACTTTAGTGAAATTAACTACAATGTACCTGGGGGATGTCTTATTTGGGTTAAGTCATGCTGGGGTTCTGAAACTATCTGCTATCTGAATTTCATAGTCGCTAGGTATGTCTGGAAAATTCTCTTTCATAATCTCAAGAAGAAGGGCCTCTGTGTCATGTGAAGCCAGATCGTCATTTTCAGGTATCCCTATAAGACGAATATTGGTTTTCTTTGAGTTATCACAGAGCTCTCTGAGAGAATGATCCGTTTTTACCTTCCATTTCTCTATCTCTTTGAACATTTGGGAGCATTCACCATTTTTGGAGTTTCTCCACCGTTTTGCATTGGAAAAGGTGCTTTATTTTGGGTGTTCAGCTCCAAACAACATTCCCATCCGACTTCCAACTTTGATGCATGAGTACACTCGTCCCAAAACTTTCTGCTCTGCTCTCCCGCTCTCTTGCCATCCAACTACTGCACTTGGCTGCGAGAGGGGAGCTCACAGCATCTCGGGAGAGGGGCAGCGGCGGCTGGAGGGGAGAGAGCCCTGGCAGGGCTGCTGCTGCCACCCTGACCCGCTGCTCTATCTCCAGCCAAAGTGCTCAGGGGCCCTCTTCACCAAATTCCACAGCCCAAAAGTGTCTTTTCCACACCCCAGAATCCCGCACCTCCTGCACAGTCAGACGCTACCAGGATTCCCCACCTGGGAAAGCACTGACTGATCACCTACTCCCAAAGATCTGGAGAAAAGGTGCTCGCCATTTTGGACATTCCAATATGACTGTTTCTGGCAGGGTAACGACCCTTCAGCTCCCGCTTGTGCTGCCCAGGTCTCTATGGATCCTAGCAGCACCCCTTTCTGGTCATCAAACTCCGAGATCCACACTTTGGTGGAATTTTCTCCAACTAGGTTTTGTGAGTTGCGACCTGCTGTCCTCCCTGTGGGAGGGGCTGGCTGCCCCTCTGCCGGGCAGGGGGAAACATTCTACAGCAGTTTCCGTGGTTATGAATTATATTTCAAACACAACAATCCACCAACTTGCTGTGCATCTCCAGCTGCCCATCCACTCCGATAATTCACACGGGGAAAGATGCAGAGCTCCCTTGCTTTCACCTGCTGACTGGGGAGAGATGGGCTATGGGACCATCACTGCCACCATCTTCCTGCACCTCCTGGGATAGTTAATTTTATGTGCTGAATTAACTGGGCCTCAAAGTGTATAGGTATTTGAACAAATGTTGTTCTGGGTGTACCTGTGTGGGTGCCTCTGGTTGAGATTAATGTTTTGTTTGTTTTAGATAGAGTCTCACTATCTTGCCCTTGGTAGAGTTCCCTGGCATCATAGCTCATAGCAACCTCATACCCTTGGGTTCAAGGAATCTTGCTGTAACCTCTTGAGTAGCTGGGACTACTGGCACCTACCACAGCATCTGCGTATTACTTTTTTCTTTTTTGGAGATAGGGTCTGGCTCTTGCTCAGGCTGGTCTTGAACTCCTGAGCTCAGGTGATCCACCCACCTTGGCCTCCCAGAGTGCTAGGATTACAGGCACAAGCCACTTGTGCCAGTTTGTGATTAACGTTTGAATTGGCCAGTTGAGTAAAGTAGCTTGTTTTCCCTCTTGTACATGAACCTCAATTGAAAACTTGAGTAGAATAAAAAGGCTGAGTCAGTAAGACCCATCTGACTGCTTGGAGCTGAGGCATCAAACTTTTTCAATCTTTGGACTCAAACTGAAGCATCAGTTCATTTTGAATCTCCAGCCTCCTAGCTTTCAGACTAGAGCTTGAACTTGTAGCTTTCCTCATTCTCAAGACTTCAGACTTGAGCTGTAATTATACCAACTGCCAGCTTGCTGACCAACTGGAGATCCTGAATACCTTTAAAGAGATCCTGCCCCTACTGGTATTACCTTCTGGCTTATTCTCCACAATTTTTGTTTTAAACAATGAAAGGTTGTTCTTTGTTCTTCAGATATAGATCAAAGTCCATGGAAAATCTGCTTTCTCAGAAAAATCCACTGTGAAGCCCTTAGATTATTCAGAAGCCACTAGCTGCTAAGGTGATTTACTTGTATATTTTGGAGATTTTGCCATTGTGGTATTAGCATGGGGTGTGTGACCTTTCCTCCAATATTTGCCTTTCTTAGAGGAACACAGCAAAATGCTTTCTTCATCATTATTATGTTTTTAATGTCTATAGTGCTTTCTGAAACAAAGTAGGACTGAACATGTATTTATTGACTAGATCAATAAGAGGCACTGATTAATAAAGGGGAGCTTCCTCAATTTGATAAAGAATGTTTAATAACAACAATGCCTATTGATAGAACTATACTTACTGTTGAAAGACTAAAATATGTCCCATTATCATCAAGAAAAAAACAAGGATGTCTTTTATTGACATTCCTTCCAGTATTAGTCTAGAAGTAGTAGTAAATGCAATAAGATAAGAAAAATGATATGTCAACTGCGAGAAAATAAATAAAACTGTCTTTGTATAAATGCAAATCAAAACCACCCTGAGATACCATCTAACTCCAGTGAGAATGGCTCACATCACAAAATCTCAAAACTGTAGATGCTGGCGTGGATGTGGAGAGAAGGGAACACTTTTACACTGCTGGTGGGACTGCAAACTGATACAACCTTTTTGGACGGAAGTATGGAGAAATCTCAAAGAACTCAAGCTAGACCTCCCGTTGGATCCTACAATCCCATTACTGGGCATCTACCCAGAAGGAAAAAAATCCTTTTATCATAAGGACACTTGCACTAGACTGTTTATTGCAGTTCAATTTACAATTCCCAAAACGTGGAAACAGTGTAAATGCCCACCAACTCAGGAATAGATTAACAAGTTGTGGTACATGTACACTATGGAATACTGCTCAGCCATTAAAAAAAAAATGGAGACTTTACAGCCTTTGTATTAACCTTGATGGACATGGAACACATTATTCCTAGTAAAGCATCACAAGAATGGAGAAGCATGAATCCCATGTACTCAATTTTGATATGAGGACAATTAATGACAATTAATGATATGGTGGGGGTAAGGGAAGGGGAGAGCAGAGAAAGAATGAGGGACAGGTGGGGAAAGGAAGAGCAGAGAGAGGGAAAGAGAGAGGGGGTGGGGTCTTGGTGTGTGCCACACCTTTTGGGGGCAAAACACAATTGTAAGAGGGCCTTTACCTAACAAATGCAATCAGTATAACCTGGTTTCCTGTACCCTCAATGAATCCCCAACAATAAAAACAAACAAACAAACAAACAAAACATTGTCTATGTAGAAAATCTGAAAAAAAAAAAAATAGACAACAACAAAGAATCTTATAGCTATATCAGGGTTACAGACTGCAAGGTCAATTTACAAAAGTCCAAAAATTTCCTATATACTATAAAAGCACATGATGAATTAAAAATTAAAACATAATACCACTTACATTAGCACACATCCAAAAAATAAATATTTAGATGAAAACCTAGCAAAGTATATATAAGCTCTCTATAAATAAAACCACAATACTATGATGAGAGAAATCATATGATAAGTAAATAAATTCAGATATTTCTTGTCCGTGTATAGGAAAATTCAAGTATTGAATCTTCTGTCAAGATGTTGATCCAAATTCAATTACGGTCCCACTAAAAGACTTTGCAAGTCATGCTAAAGTTATGTAGAGAGGTAAAAGAACCAAAATACACAAAACAATATTAAAAATGTAAAAATGTTGGAAGATTGATACTATCTCTTTTCAAGACTCACTATGGAGCTACAGTAATGAAAATAGTATGAAAGAATAGATAAATAGATCAATGGAAGAAAATAGATAACACAAAAATAGACACAGATAAATATGGACAACTAATCTTTTAGAAATGAGAAAAAGCAATAAAATGGAGAAAAGAATAGTCTTCTCAACAAAAGGTGGTGGGAACAACTTGACATCCATATCTATACACTCATAAAAATTAACTCAAAATGAATGTCAGAACTAAATGTAAAATACAAAACTATAAAACCTTTAGAAGATTAGGTAAGAAAACATCTATAGAACCTTGGATTTTCTTTTTTTTTTCTTTATTGAGTCATAGCTGTGTACAATAATTCAGTCAAGGAGTACAGTGTGTGGGCTTCACATACAATTGGAGATATTTTAGAAAGATTTAAAGTTAAGTTTGCTTTACATGCAGTGAGCTTAATTTGAAGCTATGGTATTA